>OMLB01005291.1:31268-45052 GCA_900302555.1 Myripristis jacobus
GCCCTGAGGAGCACAGAGCAACTAATGAGGATATTTCACTACCATATGGACTCATATCACACCCAGAGAACTATACAACACTTTACAACTTTACAACTTTACAACCCCAATCTACCAAAGTTCAGTTTTACTTTAAAATTCTACTTCAAGATTAAGGTTACGGTTCATTTTGAGTTAGGATGGGTTAAAGGTAAAGAAATTTCTTGAATAGGTTTATAGGGCACATTCATTTCAAAGGCCTCCTTGGCTGAGTGGAATGTCAGTGGAATGTAAAATCTTTTCATAGGATACTTTAAGTTCAGAGGTTGACAGTTCTTTTTCACTTACTGCCTTTGTGTACAGTGTCAGCACAGGTATTAGGATTTTGTACAATTAAACCGAAATTCCTTCTTCATTACAGAAAGGGTGCTGTTTTGAACTCTTTCTCTCCTGCAGTGGTTACTGTAGATGTTTACTTTTTATGTTGCAGTGAAGTTGCACGAGCCGTGTCAGTATACCTTTAATGCATGTGTTTGTTTTTAATTTGGTGCCTAAGGCTTAGTACAGTAAACTGAAGGTTTATGTGTCTGTTCTGCTTAATGGTTGTGTAACCAGTACCTGCTTCCATCAGCACATTCAGGCACTCTTTTTAAATGAGTTTCTCTCGTTAAACATGTTCCACAGTCCGTGCATTGGTGACACACTGTGACAGCTTGTCCAAGTTATGAATTCAAATAAAACTTTAAAAGCATGTGGGCATCCATCTGGGGAAAATTTAAATGCAGCATATCACCATTTTGTCATTCCATTAAAAACAACTTCATATAAACATAACATGGAAAAATGGGAGTAATTGATAACAAATACTAATTCCATGTACAGATCAAAAAACGAGGTCATATGAGAGCAAAGCACTGAAAAGGCAATATAGCTACTACATAGGATATTGATTTCTATTGACACTGTGCTGTACCTTAGCGTTAGGTTGACATGATTTATGTAATTGTATGTTACAAGATTTCTTTGAAATGTCAGCATATCTTACGGGCTGTGATCTGTAATCTCTGTAATAAGATAATACGGCCGTATCTTAGTGTGATAACAGAGCACACAACAGAGATAGTAATATATGTTTGGGTATGTTTCAGATCAAAGGAAAGTCAAATTTAGACTGAGAAAATGAATATGGTTTAGTAAGTGTCATCCACCTCTGATATGATGATACCATGTAGTTTGATATATTACATATTTATTGAACCATTATATTGATCAATACAATGGTTGTCTATGGAAAACCCTTGACCTTATTTGATTCTTCTGAGACATTAATCATATTCCACTCACTATTATTAATTATTATTATTACTATTTGTAGCAATAGTACTAGAAGTAGTAGCAGCAATACTAGCAGTAATAGTAATAACAGGAGTAACATCAATAACATTGATAATATCCTAGTTTTCAGTGGAGAATCTCAGTGTCTCATGATGGTCTGAATTCTGTTTTAAGGCTTTTCCAACCTGACAAGGATCAAATTCTGAATTAAAATACTTGTACACTGCACTAAAATGGTCAAATACAACACAAGAAAAGCTTAAAATACCAAATATCATTACAAAACATCAGCTATTGGCAGCTAGTGACGGCCCCAAGATATTGGGCTTTAGCCTTCAAAAGAAATTTGAACTCTAGTAAAAGACACTGAGTATGTTATGTAATACTGTACAGACTGTACACCACATTCTATTTTGTTCTTTGTACATCTATACACCTCTCTCTCTCTCTCTCTCTCTCTCTCTCTTTCTCTCTCTGTGAGTGTGTGTGTGTAACTGTGTGATGCTGTGTGACACAGTGCAGGTCCACCATGGCAGTGTAATTCTCTGCTCAACAGTACAATGTGCAGTGGGCTTTTGTCTGCTGTGCTCTAGCAGACCCAGTGAACTCATCGTGTCCCTGGACATGACTGCTGCAGAACAAACTCCTATTGTATGTGGTGAAAAATTGCTTAATGCCAGACAGGAGGTGATGGTACACACATAAAGCTTTTGTAAACAGACGGAGCCGTATGTTTATTGCTGGAGCACTGAGAAAGCAATTGGGTTTCCCGGAGATTCAAGTAACATCTGCAGCCGTCCGACTTGCAGCAATTGCAGTGGAGAGAGGAACTAGGGACACTAGGCAAACTATTCCTGGATTATATTTTGGTTTGTTTGTTTAGGTGTCACAAATAACCCATACAGGTTTTTGAAGGCTGATCACAATATGGATACCTATAATTTTAAACTAAACTCACTGTTAGCCAGCCTTTTGTGCTGGTTTGACCATTTGTATGAAAAAAATATTGGGGATGGCTCATTCATTTTGAAAATTGTGGTATTATTTCACTTCCCCCTGCCTCAGTCCACCTTAATGGCAGGAGGCTAACAGTTAGCATTTGGAGCATCCAGCCAGTATCCAGCACTCAGTAACAATGAGAGGAAGATAGCACCACTGCTGTCCTACAGAACAGCTAGATGGGGAAGTGAAATAATGTCACATTTTTTAAAATGGGTGAACTATCCCTTTAATTAAGATGCCATTAACAAGAAACGCTATGCAAAATTAAATTCAACAAATTAAATATTAAAAATTTGTTGAATGGAATAAAATAGCGTTGCAGGTTTTACAGCTGTAGCTGTCATCATGAGGAACCTCCATCATATCAGAGGTGGATGACATGACTGGCCAATATCTGTTATTCAATATAAAACCAATAACAACCCTAATTAGGTCTACCCTTACAAGAGAGATACCATAACAAAAAACTGCTGAAAATGAGTACAGAGAATATCTAGAGTAGGACAATACCTCTGCTGAGACTGTTGGAACACCATTCTGGATAATGGAAGATATAACCCAGTGAAGGAGGAGTACGCTATGTGTCCCCAGTTGTATGTAATTATAATGAATCTCAGATTTGATTGGTTCATCTGACATCCCACAGCATCAGCTTATTCAGCTGATTAACATCCAGAGGCTCAAATGTGAATATGCAAACTAATCATATTAATCAGTGAGCTGATTAGTCTGTGAACCATCACAGCATTAGGGATATTAAAACTGAACTGGAGTCAGCGTTGGCAGAACAGAATAGACCCTGATAACTAGACGGGACAAACATATTCCTCCAGAGAATATTCAGATTTGCCATTATATTCTAATTGGTTCATTTGCTATTTTTTTCTTGAACTTGCTTTAAGTTTGAGCCAAATGCATGCTGTGGTATTTCTGCTGCAAAAAGCAATACAGGTCTATACAAGAGCAGCAGTATTGTGTCAAATATTGATGAGATATATTTGATGAGATATTTAGGTACATCTACACAAGAGACAAGATGGAATTTTATATCTGTGTGCTACTATCCAAGAGAAATGTTCTTTTGTCCTTTTTCATAATGCACCGCTTTGCCCCAGACACAAATGCAAGGAAACATAATCAATTTCAGACAGCATTTCCACTTGCAAAAAAGGTCGCAGAATTCAGGTTGGCCTGCTCTAAAATAATATTACAGATGACAGAGGAGGGAGTCGAGGGAATCATAATTAGCTCCCTATCTTCAAAAACTCGAGGGCCGGGAAAGGGAGGTATTGATCTGTGTCACAGCAATCTATGGTCGACGGGAAAAAAAGTTTTAAATCTTGTATCATTTTTCTCTGTTTTTGTCCTCTTCTCTCTGTAGCTCTCTGTGAAAAAGCCGGTTAAAGGGAAAGCTGGATTTAAAGGTGGCGATGCAGGGGACACACTCACTGTGTGTAATAGGAAGATCAGTGAATGACAGCTTTTGTTCTGTTCCCAGCGACTAGAGGAGGGTGTCCGCTGAGGGGAAGGTTTCATCACTGAAAGGACAAGGCAGAGTGAAAAGAAGAAAGGGTTTACATCACACACGCTGGCTATATCTGAAAGTGTGAAATGTGATAACACAAGGATTATGAAAAATGAAAATAAAACTACAGGACTCTTCAGAAACAGCTCTCATCATTATGCAAGAATAAAACTCAGACAAGGATCAAAATCTCTGAGGGGATCAGACTACTTTGTAAACTGAATCACTTGAGACGACTTTATACAAATCATTTCTCTCCTAAATCATCCCTGTTTGAGGAGTATATTTTCCAAACCAATTAATCGACACGTATTTGTTTCCCTGCTTCATCATTTTGCATGTGTGCAGTCACCTCCTGTGCAGTCCCAGCAGATCAGAGACATGATGCCAGTGGAAGACACATGGCTCCCAGCACTGGGCACGATGATTGGCTCATCCGCCCTTAGGGAATAACACTCTCTGATTGGCCAGTCCGGGAAGGGTCGTGGTTGCGTTATCCAAGGTCAGCCTCGGCTCGCCACTCAAAGTCTTTCTTTTTAGCTCATCAGGCTTTGGGAATATTCAATGACTGCAGCAAACACATGGATTCTTTAAAGCTAGCTCCATCTCAAGCTGCACACATAATTGATATGGTAATGAGGAGGGAATTAGTCGCAGGCTGTCCTTGCTTTTGCACAAGAAATGTTCGTTTGAAGATGATTTTTTTTTTCTTCCACGAGCAAGTGTCAAAAAGGTGTCTGATTCGGACAGACTTAAGATGAACCTGCATTGCTTGTGGTGAGGCGATCAGTCTCTGAAATCCATTGTAATGATGTTTCAGGAGAGAATCAAACACATCCAAACACATCCTGCGTTTTATCAGTAGTGACAGGGAGCTGCTAAAAGACAACACTACAACAATAGGAGAGTTTTCAATAAGAACAATAAGAACATGTTGAAGGCCTATCAGGAATACCAAAGGCTTGTTGGTGTTGTTGTAGTTGTCACATGCAGCTTTTATTGGTATATTTATTTATTTTTGTTAAAGCTGCATTTGACAAGATTGCTGAGTAAAAATACAACCATCGTATCAGTCAGAATCACTACAGAGGAAAGTATCCCAGGCCCTCTAAATGAGATTCTCCCTGTTTGACCAGATTAAATTTAACTCTCACTGTGGTCGCTTTTGGGAAATCTTCACCACAGAGGAAATGACAAATTAAAACTTGAGAGCAAAATCTCAACTGTCTCCTGAACTTGTTGTTTTTAAAGTGGGGTACGGGGTCCCCCAGGTGTCCTTGGGGGTCTTCCATGTGGTCCTTATGAAAATGAGTTTCATTTTGCTTCAATTTAAATGCTTGTGAAAGAAGCCTGCTCTCAGACACCTTTCACAAATTTAAGCACAAGAAATCTGATCCAGAGTCATTGATCTGACCATTAAGCATATCATTTTAGTTATAAATATGGTTTTCTTGTATTTTATATTGTGCATTTCAGGAAATTTTTGCTACTGCTATTATGACTACCATGACTATTTTCCTATTTTGTTTCAATTTTTGGGGTAATTCCTTGCTAATATCCCCATTGCCTTTCTCGTGTTTTTGATAAATCAAGAGAATTTATTTAGGTTTCAAAGGATTAACTCTCTGGACATCACTACAACACAAAGATACATGAGTGAGTACATTAACATTACGTTTTAATCTCACCACTTTGACTTTATTTGACATGTTTGACACCTGGACAGTTTCTTAATTAACATGAGGCAAAATATCAGAGTCCTACCAAAGTCACAGCAGCAAAATCACTTCACATGGGGGTCAAGGTGAGTTGACCTGGAGGTCCAGAACATGAAGAGTTTTGAAAAGCCCTGTTGTAAACACCAGTGAGCAGTGCACCATCTTCAGAAAGCATTAGATTCCCCCCCCTGCTGTGACACTTTACAGATATCACCTACAGGGTTTCTGCATAGACACACAGTTGCTCTGACATCACGCTAAAAACAACAGTCACCTCCGGCCAGCTGTTTGAATTTAGAATTTGAATTGTAGAGGTTTGTGAGATTGGCTAATTTTATTATTTCTGTGGTCATTATTCAGCCATAATTGTAATGTTCAAAGTACTGTACTGCTTAGCTAGCATTTTTGATAAACCAAAATCTACACAACAGAGCCATCTCAGTGCTGGTTGGTTAACTACTAGTTTAGTGTTGATCATTTGTGAAGCAGGTTTGCTGACGTCTGAAAAATCCAACCCCTTCTCCACTCAAGATTTCACCATTTTCTCATGAGTTGAAATTACATCTCAGCTGCTACTTGTTTTTTCACCCCGTTTGCTCCACGCCTTTGAACTTATATGTAGATGATGCAGAGGTTTTCTATACAGAGGTCTATAGAGACAGTGCAATAAGTCCTGCCCACCCCAGAGGGGAAAACAATCCTTAGGTCGCACCAGCATGCAAGTCAGACCGCTTCAGGAAGTCTTTTATTCCAGCTGCCATAAGACTTTTTAATGCACAGAAACCCTAGATTTTAAATCTCTGCTTCTTGTATGATTTACATATTTATCTATTAATTTATTTATTTATTCACCCACTCATGAACCCTATTTTTCTGTTTATTACCATTAGACTTAAAGTAGCCAATTAGTATAGTATGAGTGTGCAACATTATGTGTGTTGAAGTGATGAAGCTGCCGTGACAATGTAATTTCCTGCAAAGGATTAATAAAGTATCATTCATTCATTCATTCATTCATTCATTAGGTCGCCATTGACTTTACATTGTGTGACCGCATCTCTTTCTTATTTTGATTTATTAAAAAGCTTTAAAAAAAACAAAAAAAAAAAACCCTACAAGCTGCTGTGTGGTAGGAACGATGAAGAACAAGGTTAAGAATCAAGTTTTTTAAAGATGCAAAAGCCTTTAGGGAAGAGAGAAGTGGACACAGGCGATAAGACGTGAAATGCCTGGAGGAAACTGCGACCCTGACCCTGAATGTGTGTAGCATTTTGTTACTGGTTCATTAATCATCCAGCTGTCAGTTTTGGCTAAGATAACTTGCTGTAAAGTATATAATCTCTACAGCATAAAATGTGTTGCAAGAATCTGATTAAATCTATATTTTACAAATTAGCTGGCGTACACATTGCCTGAAGTTAGCTTGTAACACCTAGCTAAGTGACCTCATGTCCTTAGCCAGTGAAATTATCAATAGCACACTGACTGTAGCTGGGTCCTAGTTCAGGCGTCATGTCCCTTGAAGGATGTCTGTTATGAACGGTGTGGTCTTCCAAGGATAGAGGGCTAGACTTTCAGCTAGCTAACAGTTCCTAATGGACCCTTTTCACAGCAGCCATTTTGACATAAAATAGCAGGGTAAACACAGGTGTTACTAATGACGTTAATGAAGGGTCCGTTTCCATGTAGGTCTGACAGAACCAGGGTCCCGGTGTTCTGCATGATGGCTCACTGGAAATACTCACATAAACCGAAAAGAACCTTAACTAATGTCAGTGCCAACATGCTATTTCATGTCAAAGTGGCTGCTGTGAAAAGGGTCTACTGGGACAGAGTGCTGAGGATTCCCCCTCCATCACCAGGGGGGCTCAGCCTAGCGCAGCCTCCCGAGACGAAACAGCTGTTACTCATTAGTCGTTAAATGTTACTCCACAAGAAAGTATGTTAGCATTCCAAAACAGCAACTGTCACAGGAACTGCAAAGGTTTTAATCCTCATTTTAAATCACCACTCTTCTTGTAAACTTAGGTGGCTAATATAAAGATGAAGTTGTTATTATTTTTTGTAATTTTGCATTTATTCTAACTTAATTCTTACCTAATTTATTAGCATGATTATATGCAATTGTATTCAACTGGAATGTAGCATCAGTAATCAAGTCAACAACTGGCATGGCAGGATGATCGCAAACAACAAATGAACAAACACTAGCTATTGAGGGTCTTTTGAGTGTACGACAGGATGACTGAAGGGATAGTTTTAACTTTAATTGCCACTGAGGTTGGCAGTATATTCACACAAAGCTGGTGAATTGGTAGAACTGTCCCTGGATTTGTTAATTGATCGACTAATTGGTCTCTGCTATGTGAGAAAGCATGGAGAGAATGTAGCACTGGGGCTTGTGAACGTTCACTCACTAATGCCCCCGCTGAATATATTCTCCCCTGTCTCCAGTCTACCATATTTAATGTGACAGTAGCACTTTATTGCAGATATAAACAAATTGACCCAGGGGAATTATGCTGCCGCTTCTATGCATAGTAGTCTATTACCACAGATATGATATGAGAAAGCTGCAGCCAAAGAGAGCTGGGCTTTTTTTTAAACTAGTGCAAAAAGTAGGTCATGAATTTCAAAAGTGCAGATTACCATTTCCACGCTCGATCCCATTAATCAACGCTTCCACCATCGAGTCCCACCAGAGAAAACAATGAATAAGAGCATGTTACTTTGGAATTAATCTATTAATCAAATGGTGCATGAAGAAGTACCTGCGACAATGCGTCTGTGGCGTTTAGCTTCATCTTGCTGTGTGGCGGCGGGATGGCATCCAGGGGTGTTTTGTAATGAGCAAAACGTGCCCCCTCCTTCCCGGGAAACACTGGCAGGGTGTGCTGCACTTGGAGAGCGTGAAGAATTTTAGAAAGGCTCTGTGACTATAGGGAGTGAAATATTACGACACTACCAGAAGAACAAAGCAAGGAAACAAAAGGTAGGCATCCCCAACATAATGAGGGAAAGTTATTTCCCCTAATATTGAATTCACTAGAAACAGTCCCTAATAAGACAATGCACAGGAATGGTTCTTGTAATCCTTTTGCACATTGTACACAACTACACAATTCATGCAAACACAGTGCTCCCATTCTTTTAAGGAACTCATTTTCTAGGATTTTTCAAGGGCATATTAGAATCAGAATCAGTTTTATCGGCCATTTGTGTTTATGCATACAAGGAATTTGACTCGGGTTTACAGTAACTTCTAGCACTCACATTTATCACGAGAAAATGAAAGAGAAAGGCAACAAAAATGGGAAACAAAAATAAATAAATTGGAATAATAAATACAATAAGGCACAATGTATGTAAGTGTTGTTATGGCTGAATAATTTATAACCAGTATACAACAGTTCAATTGTTTGTATTGATATTTTGCACCTGTGATTTAACAAGAGGAGGTGCACATCAGAGATATGCCAGTGAGAGACAGTCTGCCCCCCAGTACTGGGCAACAAGTATATCTTTAGGGGGGAATAAAGAGCAAGCACACAAGTGTACATTATATTCTACATACAGAGGAGCAGTAGTCTGTTCATGTTGCTACTGAGGGAGTGGAGATTTGAAATGTGAATGTTGATGTAGCAGAGCTGTCTGAGCTTCTCCAGCTGTCCGACTTGCTTCCCTCGTTGGCGTCTCTAACAACTTGCTGTCTAGAATGTCCATAAAAGTATCCAAATTTTCATAAACACATTGTTTGGTGCAACAACTCGTCTCTCAACCATCAGCGGGCACACCTTGCCACACACACACATCAATTTGATATGGGCAACATGGATGAAATTTGCATGCCTCACAGTAAACTACACTGAGCAGAGACCGACAATAGCCAGAGACACTGAAACTGCAAAATGACAAAAACAAAAAATGCTATAATTCCAGTGTTTTTGCTATACCAAACAAATATGTATTGTATTTATTACTTATTTATTACTAATTTGTGGAGATTTCTCTAGGGATTAAGTTGAAGCCCAGAATAATTTTATCCTCAGCAGGCATAACATTCCAGGCTCAGGTCTAAGGGTATGTTGTTGTTTGAGTGATGGAAAAAAAATGTATTTGTGATGGACAAAAAGGGAATTTGGGGATTTTTTGTCATTATTATTATTAGCCAGTTGCATTGCCTGTGCATGTATATTCACCTTAGCTGACTGAGGCACAAGACCTGTGAAAAAAATATGGTTTTGAAATGTTCCCATGACAGCAATCATTGCCTTGGTTCTACCAGCAATGAAAGAGTCACGATGGCACTGTCACAAATGACACTCAAACTGACCACCAATACCAGGGAGCAGAATCTTAACCCGAGTCGGCCTGCAAGTCAGGACAGAACAAGGATGAGGGTTATAACTGGCTCTGTGGGGGAACATCGACCCAAGGCACACTAAACATACGACTTGAACCTCACTGAAAGCACTAATGCTCCCTATTATTGTCATGTTGCATTGAGTTATACTGTGATGTGTTCAAGCTCTGTTCGGTAAGGGTGAGGGTAAATTATTATGCTATAATGATATCTTCAAATGCAATCTTGTAAAATATAGTTTTTGGCAAGAAATTTAAATAAATGCAATTGTTTGAAGGAAAAATTTGCTCATATTTTGAAAGTAATAAACAATATATAGAACAGAGGGAATTATGACCTGTTTAACTTCCTAACAGCAACGCAAAATTTCTGTTGCAAATGACATGATCATGAAAATTGTGTCATTCGCATTATTAAACTCGCAGCCATATGTCCATGATGAGTCCATGATGTGAAAATTGTATTTGCATTTGGTCTGAAAATGCCATAAGCAGCCTATAATACATAATTGGAGCCCTGATTGACTTGTTTGGGCTTCCGTATAAATGCAACACTGCAGTACTCCAGTGTGACAGCTGGGTAAACGTGCAATATGAGCTGAGGAAAACATTTGAATGTATAATCTCTGACAATTTTTAGAATTTCTGAGGACATTTTATCAATTTTCAAAATATCAAGGTGTTTTTCATGACTGGAAAACTAGTCTGTGCATTTGCAGGTTTTCCAGGATGTACAGGAACTCTAACACACCTTCTCATATGGGTCCCTGGGAAGTGTAGATGTATGATCTGTTTCTCTTTCAATGCTGCCAGTTGCTGTTGCATGTTTTAATTGCTTTTTGTGGGATTTGTGTTATTAATTAAGCTGTTTGCTGTCTCCACATCCTTGTGTGTATCCATCCAGGTGATGTCTGCACTACTTAACTGTTTTCCCCAACATGACTTTTTTTTTAAAATTTCTGCTGTCTTGCTAGTCTTCTTTCTCCCTTCCTTATTTTATGTCTTGCCAGGCAGTCATTGTAAATAAGATTATGTTCCTATTTGACTTGTCTGTTCAAATGCAGGCTACATAAATCAAACACCAGTCAATCACTGTCAAATTAACTGATACCTCGGCTTAATTATGATGAACAAATGTGTCCATGGTGGAGACAATTGGAAGGCTTCACAACCAGTGGTATTGTTAGTGCCAGAGTTTTTCTTCATTCTCTGTGCACCATTACTTCCAGTTCTTCTACTCTGCTTCCTGTTTTGAGCTGTAAAACAATACAGCAGATTTCCCGTCAGATCTCCAGTAATATGTAATGTAGAGCGCAATGTAGAAATCCAATGTCCAAATCTTCCAAGAGATGTTTTTTAACCCTTTGAAACCGGAGCAAATGTATTTGATTTCTTTCAAAGCCATGGGTAAGGAAAAATTTTGTATAATTATTATACTAGGAGATTTTTCAAATGTTACCATAAACATTCCCCTAAGAAATGAAAAAGACATAAGGTATGAAATAAAGGCACCCATCGTCATGAACGTGGCACAGTAAAGGCAGGACTCAAATGCACAACTAAGACTGGTGAAATCCAAAAAGCAGGTTTATTACCAGGCAGAGGTCGGTACACAGGCAGACAATCAAAAACCAGGCAGAGGTGTCCAAAAACGTGAGGCAAAGGCAAGGTCAGAAAACAGGCAAGGATCAAACACTCAGAACTATGACTATGACTGTGGAATAACGCTGGTAAGTGAGCAAGAGCTACAACGAACTGGCGACGAGATAAGACACAAAGGGGGAATATAAGCGGGACTAAAAGGGAGTGATTAGACACAGGTGTGGGAGACACAATCAGGGATCAGGTGAACACAGACGAGGAGGGGGTGGGGCAGACAGGAACCTGTAACAGAGACAGGGGTGAGTGATCACAAAATAAAACAGGTGCAAAGTACAAGACATGAAACATGAGGGAGAAAATAAATACTTAACAGACAGTGAACCATGACACCCATGGGCTCCTGGGACCTTATGCCTTTAAATCAGTGTGGTGATAATTTATTTTTATTATCACTTCTTTTACTTTTATTATCACTTATTTTATTTCGACTTATTTTCAATCTGTTAAAATGCTGCATGTAGCACTGTAAGTTCCACTGCACTGTCTATTGGCTTTTGAAACTGTGTGTCTTACTCCATTTCTCTCTGACTCAGATTCCAGACAATTTTTCTTGAGACTATAAGAAAAACATTTTGAAGATGGTGGCAGACAGAACACTAAATGATAGCCATGCTTAAACTTCTAATGGCCGGCTGTTGCCTCCACAGAGCTGCCTGCTGTAGGAACAGGATGCACCTCTGCTCACACTGAATTGTCATTAAACCATCAGACAAGAGGCAGAGGGGAGGGGGCAGAAGGGTCAGAGAAATAGAGAGATGTCGTGCATGGTGTCATCGCATGTCACTGATATTCGTTTTTCAAGGTAAATACCTATATGCTGATGATACCGATGTATTTTGGATTGAAACTGTGAATTGCAAATTACTTGCAAAACTGATAAGCTAAATCTGCATTTACACCATGTACACTAAAACCTAATAACAAACATTAATGCATGTTATAAGTAGATGTCAGTAAGTATGTAAGTGGAACAACCCAAAAAACAGCATAAAGAACAGTCCAATATTTGGGGGAAAAAGGAGTATTTTAGTCTTACATGAATGTCTTTTTCCGCAGAGGGTTTTTTTCCAATCACCTGCTGTTAGCCAATGGACCTTTTTTCCTATTATACCTGTTGAAATATATAACAAAGCTAAGTTTGCACAAGGAAGCCCTGGTGTTGCAAAAGTAAAAAGGTTTATTAATCAAAATGCCAAAACATTTACTATTCTTCTTTTCCTTTTCTCTCAACTGCTCTTGAAGCTTTTCGACCCTACTCGTCCCATCAGCGGGTTCATCATTACAGATGCCTGCTGAATGGCTCAGCTCTGTTCAAACCCACAGAACTTTTTTTTTAAATTGTAGTGGACCCCCCAAGGTTTCCAAAGATCCAAAATATGTCCTGCTGAGTTCCAGGGAAATGGGTATAAAATTATGCACAATGCATGTAGATATTTTTAGTTCAATGCAAAGCTGCAGCCATAAAACAATGGCATCTTGGGTTGGAATATTTCACTCAGTGTATGTGTGATGGAGCTTCAATGAAGCGTTGCAATTGGTAGATGCACAATCCATTGACACTGTTGTACAAAATAGAAAAAAATGTTTTTTCTCCTAACTTTGAAGCTACTTAAAGGAAATTTTAAGGGAAAACCAGAGAGAAACTATTTGTGTGATCTTTCTCACACTTGTACTCTTGGCTTCTTTTCTATTTCTCCTCACTCATTTCTCATACTTCTATCCTCCTGGCCTGCAGTTTGTCTCTTTTTCCCCATTCCCCCCTCAGAGCTGCATGGTTGGCTCAGAAGGGAAAGGCTGGTGCTGTGATGAAGAATAGTAGCCCTTGGGGATTGGTAGGGAACGTATCTCATCGGCAGGTACAGAGAGCCTGGCAGCCTGCTGCATTTGTCAGCTGAAGACCAACTACATGCGTTTCATATGCACATATATGTGCTACTAATTATATTCTCCTAATCGCCATTTCCCCCCCAGATGTTCGCTCTGGCCAGTAGGGGTTGGACATCATGGTTTAAAGAAAAAAGAGCTCACAGCAAGGAGCGCCTAAGGCAGTGCATTTGCTAAGCTCAGTTTTAATAATGATAACTGTGACTTATGTACATGTGATGTGCAAGATCCTGTTGCCTAGGGAGTAGATAGCTCCTCCACCTGTTAATGATGATGAGCATCAGGATGTTCTTCAAAGGGAGATTCTAAAGACGGTG
>OMLB01005295.1:3276-15829 GCA_900302555.1 Myripristis jacobus
ATCAAAGACGACAGCCGTATAGCCCACAGACAGATTGTTATTTAAGATGACAGAGTGCTGTGAAAGTGACGATCTCCATCCTGCGTCCTGACATCGTTTCAGGCCAGTGAAACATACTGTATATGGAGTTAAGTCCACCACTGTCCCCTGTCAGCTTGTCAAAAGTAGGTGTGTCTCTGGGGCACACACACCATGTGATTGTGATATCAAGGCTCCATGTGTCTGCTAACCAGATTGTGTTTAGACGTGCTTTAGCTGGATTATATTTATGGTTGATTTTACAATGCTCTGTCAGCATACACACTGAAAGCAGACTTCTCTTTGCCTCACAGAATGGAGACTGCCACGCACACTTCTTCTTCGTTCCATAACGTTACTCTCCGAACTGCCTGCTTTCGATTTGCATTTGCTTGTTGGTGGAAGCCAAAAATTGAGTTCCATTGCTGTAGTTGCTTTATGTCGAATGTAGACTGTTATTAATGTGGCCAAATGCATCTCTGACCAACCCAAGGCTGGTGATCAGATCTTGATGTGTCTTCATCTAAATTTTATGCATCTTTGTTCTGTCCCTCGCTTTGATCTGATCATCCATGACGAATACTAGTGCCAAGTTGAGAAGGGGTCTTGGGATCATATTTGATAATGATCTTAGTGATGACACCCCCTTTCTCTCGAGTGCACCAGCCAACGAAGCCATAGTTCCCACCAGCGCGCTGATGTAAAATTCTATGACTTCTCTTTGACCTCCCATAACTAGGTCAGAGCGCTTCCAAGACCTAAAAATGTATTCGTTTCTGGTTTGTTAATGTTGTTTTTCCACTGAGAAAACTTCTGAAGGGATAAACAGTCTGGTTTCCACTACAGTTAAGCTTGATGTGAGAGAAACAAGCCAACAACTACCATCTGATGCAATAAATGTGTGCATTTTACAAATTGCAAAACACATTGTGGTATATTCTTGTAAAAATATCCATTGGTAAAATTCACTGATATCCCATTTGAGAATTCAGTGACGATGACCAGCAGGAACACAAGTAGAAACATCATGAAAATAATTTAAGACACTGGGGAAAGAATATACAGATACAACCATTTTAGATATATCAGTGCTTTAATAGGGTAACAAATTACCATTGTGAATTAAGTATGGTAAGGATAAAGGGATGACCTGAGCCTACTGATTGTATTCCCCAGAAGTAAGAAAACATGTTGCTTGGTTACAGATCCTGGCAAGTATCACGACATCATTATGATTTTCAATAGCGTTTTCAGTGAAAATGATAAGCAAGATGTAAAAATGATCATATCTACTAAAATCTTGGATCATCGTAATATCTGTCAAATTAACTGCAGTGTGATTTGTCAAAATATCGCTCAGCTCTACATACAGATTTAGATAAAAAGCAAAAGCTTGTTTGGCTTCTCCCTGAGAGCCTCAGTTTTGCTTTTGTTTCCTGCGTCTCAAATCCAGTTTAGAGGAAAGTTATACAGATATGCTATTACCTGCCTTGGCCACCGTTTACTGTCACAAACAGACAAACAATGTTTTGATCTGAGGTGGATTCATGTCAGAGCCTGACATGATGTGGGGAGATCCAACTCAGATGCCTGTCACAATAAATGACAAGAAAAGGCAGCTATCAGATGGGCAAGTCCCTACATACATCCTCTGAAGATTCAGATACAATCCAGCGGCAGGGCAGGGTACGCAGAGCAAAACAGCAGGTGTGAGGTGACTTTTTATTTAATATTACCCACTGCGCGTCAGCCCGCTTAAAGACGCCCTGGCTGGGAGGGCTGCTGGAAACAGGTACTGGAATTGATGCTGGGACTGGGGCTTGCCGATGGGCTGGTATTGGGTCAAGCACTAGGACTCTGACGGGGACAAAGATTCGCACTTGGGCTGGGCCGGGACTCCAATCAGGACTCAGGATGTGGTTAAGGCTGAGGCTGGGGTTGTCTAATTCAATTTCCTGGGTGCTGCTGGCAGACATGCTGCTCTTCAAACAGAGCTATTCACTTAGTTCTGCCCATTACTGCTCTCCTCCCTCTCCTCCCCACCCCCCAACGTCCATCACACCCTCAGCGGAAAAGAGGGAGGGAGAGAGAAAGATGGGGAGAATTACTGAGGCAGAGAGCAAAAAAACAGAGGCATGGAGCAAGGAGAGGAGAGACAGAGAAGTGAAAGAGCAAGAGAGAAGGTAATTGGCGTACCAGAGACCAAACAAGAGGAGGAGGAGGAAAGCGACGAGAAGGAGTAGGCCTCAGTAAGTGAACTTACTCTGCTGCTACTTACTCTGCCTTCAAAACCAAGAGGAGGTGCACAAACAGGCAAGACAATCGTCAAACTAAGGAAAACACTGCATTCTTAAAACAAATTATGGCAAGTAAGAGCAGCAGTCACTGTCATCACCACCACCACGACCACCACAACGTCAGATCAGTCCAGTTTCCAGTGCTTAGTGGGAACAACTATCTTTCCATTAAGTGCTGTACTGCAAGAGGATGGACTGCAGTGTTTATGCAAGAACACCTCCCCTTCATCTAAGACGACTTGGAAGAAGAAGTCTAAGTCTGTACAGGAACACATGTACAATACGTTTACTCCAACAGCACTACATCTAAAGTTAGACCCGTGTGGTTAAAAATCAGATCTGGTCCTATCAGTGTTGTTCATCTCTAATATAAAATACATCAGTTACATATTTGTTTTACAGCTCTGCTTGTCTATGGGAAAACCTAAACTTTAATACATTTTGATCATGTAAGGCTGCATGAATGTTTCTTATAAATATCTTATATCTGTTGTTTGTAATACAGTAGTCGTGTACAACACGTGGGAATCTTTGGTAAGCACAATTCAATCTGAGTTATTTTCCGGATTCATTCACACAATTACATTTAAAATCAAGTCTTGATTTATCAAAATTATTAAAGCAGTCAGTGTGTTTACATACAGATTATTATTCCAGACATAAGACTTGTCCTAGCTAGTGTAAAAATATTTTACAGGTTGCTTATTGATTTAGAAGCACTTCAGTGGGATTGTGGGATTAAATATTTACAAACCAAAATTGCAGGATTAAGTTTTTACTGGCCATCATGGTAAAAACTGCCATATTCGAGGGCGGGGTAAGGCCGAAAAATTATATCATGGTATAATTTGGACAGTAATGGAATACATCACAGTATATTTGTTTTTCTTAAAATTTCAATACATAGCAGGCATAGCAACTGTACTCTTAACTATTACTAGACCATATTTCACATAGTGCTGAGACATGGGTTGGAACCCGAGACCACACCCTTTGCTGCGAGTCATCCCCTCTCTCTCCCCTGCCTTTCCTGTCTCTCTCTACTGTAACTGTCAAAATAAGCAGAAATGCCCGAAAATGTTTAAGAAAAAAAACTCCCTCTAGCATCCCAATACTAATACAAAGTACTACATGGACATACTGATTATACTCACAGCAAGGCCACCAATGCTGAATGCCCTCTCTGAAGGGGCACTAGTGGGAGGAACACAAAGGTACCACAAGCTTGCCACTCTTGGGAAATTTGCCTGCTGTAGTCCGCACTACAGCATAAGACCTGTCTCACCCTCATCCTCCAGTGCCTTGAGCTCTTGAGCTCCACTTCAACTGCATTTCTGTCAGAAAGAGCAACTGGGCCAGGTTGTGTCTTTTTGAAAAAGCTATCCAGATTCCCCTTTCCTTTTTTTTGGTGCCACCATCTCTGCACCCTCTTCTACAGCTCCTCCTTCTGCAGCTTCTCTTGCCTGCTGTAGAGACTCCTCTGTTGATGTTGCCTGCCTCTCTCACAGTGACTGAATCCGTGTTGCAGCCTCGGTTTTGATGTATTCCTTCCTGTCATCCACTTTGTGCATCGCTTTGAAACGTGGATCTAGGAAGGAGACCATGTCTAGCAGGTCATCTGTTGCAGGGTGAGAGTATTTCCCATTTAAGTACTGGAGGATGACCGTCTTCATGACCTTCATCAGGTCCGTGTCATCTTGAGCTAGAGTCAGAACAGTGTAACTGAAAGATGTTAAGGACACAGGTTTGAGGTGTGACACACTGACCTCTTGTTCCTCAGATAGTGCATCAGGGGGCTAAGTATCTTGCTCACTGATTCCCAAACATCCACCTCCTGCCATGTTGATGCCAGTTGTACAGTCGTAAAATAAAAAATAATTCACTGGTCTATATAGCGACAATTTAAGACAAAGAAAACAAAATAGCCTGACGAATAGGCCTACTATTATACTGGAAACTCAAAGTGGTTGTTGAAGTACATCAGAAACATACAAATCAAAAATATACACTATAAGATAATATTACCCCTGGGCAAAAACATTTTGACACTATTAATTTTGACCCACAGATATTGAGGTGAGTCCTGTGCTGAGGCCGGCAGTCTTGTCCAGGCGTTAAGTACCAGTGCTTTGACAGTGTTTGCACCATTGTCGATGGTTATGAATACTTGCAACTATGCCTTAAACCCCCTGATTTCTGCATTTCCCTCAAGCCTTGGCTATCAATTCTCCAGTCTGTTCATCAGGGAAATATGAAGACTGTAAACATTTGCTGCACAACTCCCACTCGTCATTGATGAAGTGGACGGTCAGACTTATGTAAGGCTCCATGGTGCGACTTTTTACCGAATTCTTTCTCCACTTTCTCAGACTATGCCGTATAGTTTTGGCATTTCAACTTGGCTCAAGTGCCAGGTCCCATGTATCTTGGCTCCAGTGCTTTGGTCATGTCTTTAAAGCCTTTTCTATCAGCTGTGTGAAAAGGAATCATGTCCTCACACAACTACACACTGATGGCATTTCTTATGTGACTCCACTGCTGACTTTTTTTCTCAAAAGGACAGCCTTTAGAAAATACCTGAGAAAGTGATGTCTGATTTTTTTTCTTCCCACCACTGTTCACTTGACATTTGCAGAGGAAGCATTGTTTTGCTTTCCTCATATTCGAGAGCTTGTTTTGATTTTATTAATTTCTCATTTGACAACCATAGGAGCAGTAATATGTTAAAAGCACACACATAAATACATACACATAAAATGTATGCTTTTGAAAAAAAAAGCATCCAAGCTCAAAGTTGTGATGCATCCAAAATAATAAATAAAATAAAAATAAAAATAAAAATAAAAATAAAAATAAAAATAAAAATAAAAATAAAAATAAAAATAAAATATATATAAATAAAAAATAAATTAAAGAAAAAATCACCTTTTAGTATAGTAGCAATAATACAAGCATTGGTAGTGTTTTTATTAAGAATTTTATTGCATCATGTTTTTAAATGCTTTTTTCAGCCTGACCTCACCGGAAAAACAACAATGGTTGTTCAATGGGGTTCAAACGACTAATATTCTTTGTGTAACGTAGGCAACCTCCTGGGTGACATATTGGAAAGAATGACAAAGTCGGCAGGAGGAGGTGGTTTGGGTGGAGGATGGGTCATTAAAAGACGAGACTTTCACATGGGAGAGTGGTGTTCGTGTCATGTATGAAGCAAGAACGGCTTTCGTTTCAGGTGACGACAAAGTATTTTAACCCCAACCATGACCTTTTCCTAACCTTAAATAAGGCTATTAGAGGAAGGCTGAGACACGGTCTCTGACCCCATTGGAGCTATGGGGTATAACACATGCGTTTTGTAACCAGAACTGCAATCTTGGAGGGTTACAGCAGACAGTGCTAGAATTAAAGGGATAGTGTCCGCTGAGGTGTTCTTTGGTATTCTTGATTGTTGGTATTCTATGGTCGCATGTCATCTATCTAGAGCCTCTGAATCTACCAAGCAAGTGTTTAACCTCCTTGACCTTAACCAAGTTGTTTTGGTGCCTAAACCTAACCAAACTGCGACTGTTGTCACCGCTACTCTATGGCATTAAAGATCAGCAAATCTGAAACCAATCATATATGTTGTTTTGGGAGTCATTGGCAAACAACCTAGTGTGATGTTTAGGTATGGGGACTTGTTGCTTTGTTTTGAAGCTTTCCCTCCCTGCCAAGAATAAAATTGAGGGACTGAGACTGAGACACTGAATCCTTTTTTTTTTTTTTTTTTTTTTTTTGCATTTCATTATTTTAGATCCTGCCATAAATGGTAAGACTCAAAGATACTGAAGTTGTGGGCTAAAATATAATTTACTGCCAGCTTCAATCCACTCTCATTCTCATTCCCTTCAGTCACTCTCTTCCACTAAAAGGCCTGCTAACTTGTCCTATTTGGTGGGGGCATGGCTCAGGAGGTAGAGCGGTCATCCGGTAACTCGAGGGTTCCCGGTTTGATCCCCGGCTTCTCCAGAGTGTGTCGAAGTGTCCTTGAGCAAGATACTGAACCCCTCACCACTCCTGATGGACAGCTAGGCGCCTTGCATGGCAGCCTCTGCCGTCAGTGTGTGAATGTGAGGCAAAACATTGTAAAGCGCTTTGAGTGGTCAGTAGACTAGAAAAAGCGCTATAGAAATGAAGTCCATTTACCATTTATATGCATTTTTCACCAAAACAACATAGGGCTGCAGCAAGCACCTGCCATCCTGTCAGTCCACAAAATGCAGACATCTCCTGCTGGAAATACAGGAGACAAATCCGCTTAATAATCTACACTTCCAGAGTGGGAATTGCTGGAGGGCACAAACAGCCCAGAGCCTACCGGGAGGGAAAATAGATTTACTCTGAACGGTACAAAGCTCTAAAAATATAAACTACTGGTCTGTCGGTCTTGTGTGTTGGATAATGAAACCATTTGGTTACTTCCACGTCACCCATTTCCCCCTGAAGAAAACACAGCTCACTGTGGTTTTCTGGGGACAGCGCAAAATCCAACGGCAAACTCTTAAAACACATGGGCTAAGAAAAGGGGCCTATATTTAAAACCCCCCAATTATATTTAATTGTAGAAAAACACAGCCAATTCTAGCCACACGGGCTGAGGCTGTAAGCTGAGCTTGCATTGTGACTGGCCTATTTTCATTGGGGCCAAAGCACTAGAAGTGGAAAACTTATGGCTGGAGAGAGAGAGAGAGAGAGAGACAGAGAGAGAGAGAGAGTGGATAGAGAGAAAAACAGCAAGCGATAGCAAGAGAAAGCAGGAAAATGAGAAAGAGTGTGGATAAAAAAAGAAATAAAGTCAAAGAATTAGAGTGAGCAAGACAGGGTGGATAAGGAATGAGAGAGAGCGGAGAATAAAAAATAATAAAAAAAAAAAAATCTTCCCTCCGTTCTGTCCTCCTTGTCTTGTGGCGCAGGGTTATTTTTAGCTGCGATTGGAAGCGACGCGGTGCTGTAAAGGCAATCATTTGTGCTGCGGCACAGCCATCGCTCACCGCTACATCTCTGTCAGCGCAGAGGAAGCCTCCATACACATACATGCACACACACACACACACACACACACACTTATGCATGCATGCACAGTGGAGTTAGATCTACGTTAGTTTTTGTAGATCAATACCGATGCCAATATATTTGGACTGACGCTGCCAATAGCCAATATTTTGTGCCAAATTTCATTGTATTTAAACTGGACCATTTTCAGGCCTGAATAATCCCTCCAGCACACACAGATATTGCGCTCCCCATCGCCTCACAGATCTTCACAACTTGGCATCTTCACTGCTGACCACCGATGGATTAACAACAATCACAGCCTAGACTAACAATATTTAACCGCTCTTACCCAAACTGTGAAATGGACTAAGAAAAATAATCCCATTTAAATTACCTCTCAGGAAGAGATGGATATTTTCAACATGGCGACTACTTCAAAAAGGTCAAATATCTCACTGTGAAGCACTTCTCAGTTTTCACGTCTGCACCAAAAACAAAGCCCCTTCTCAGATGGCCGGCATAGCAGCCAATGTGTGTCAGATCAAACCAATCATGTAGGAGATTAGCTGAGCACTTGGAGAGAAACATACACACACACACACACACACACACACACACACACCATTGTAGTTCCTAGTTGACCTTTACACGGTCAAGGAGACAATACATTATGGTGCTATAACCACACTTCCATCTGTACCTGGTCTTTTGTAAATGAAAACACATTTCCTTGCTCAATCAAGTTGGTTTTAACATTTAACCTTGACATACCATCCACTTTTCTCACTTTTCTGCAGAGAGGACATTACGTAACACCAAAGTAAAATAAAAGTATGCAACCCTGTTACCGACTGATACTGAGTTCAAACAGAATTCTCTTACATTGAGGTTGATTTTTTTCAAAAGAGAGGTAAAGCTGCTGTCAAGGTCTTCCAGGAGGTCCCAAACAAAATGAGGAACAGTTCACCCTCAATGATTTTATAACACTAGAATGTATATGAATGAATATTCAAATTATAGCTTTGACTCCACTGTCACCTCCCCACACTATACTGACAAGTTTTACGCTAAATCAACAACTATATTTAGCCAAGGCATTCCTTGGGACAAAACCTTATCTAATGGGATCCATGGGGTCATGATCCCGAAGGAGATTCATGTTGACAAAATACTTTTCAATTTTTTTTCAATTAGCAACTTGAATAAAATAATGAAAACCGTTGAGCAAAAACAGCATGGTAACCACGTTTCCTTTACTACTGGCTGCCTTACAGCCACAGATTACTATACAGAGAATGGTGTTACAGCCTCTGGCTAAGTCTGTTCCTGCATAGGAGGCGTAAGAGATGCAGAATGTGCAGGCCAGTGATTAGAAAGAACCGGCATACTAACTAAGACTCAGGTGGTATCCCATTACACTTGAAGGCTCAAAGCAGCACTGTAGCACTGAAGTGAAAGGGAGACTAATTAGACACACAAAAAGGAAGAATCCTACACTACTAAAGTTTGAGCAAAAATCGTAAGGTAAAAATCAGCTGCTTATGGCAAGGTCATTTTAAATAATGTATTACTTGACGTTTATGTCAGTCCTGTGAGGTACCATTACTTAATTCCACTTTCCTCAGAAATTTGCAAGTATGCAAGTGACATTGTCTTGGACTGACTCAAGGCACTGCTAATTATTTCAGTGGAACTCTTGAAACAGATCAAATAGTACATAATTATAATGAACTGCACTTAACAAGTTAATCTGCCACATATTTTTCCATTTATTTTTAAGAAAGATACGACTTTAAGACTAAAATGGGTTGGAATTACTTGTTTTTCAGTGCAACATTTTACAAACAGCTCTTGCAGCTTTCCCCCTGAGATCAGTTCCATACATTCTGTTCCTCTTAGATTCAAGAGTAAACTAGGAAAGAAAATGTTTTTGTATGTGGCAACATGGGTGTGGAGCAGCTTCACAGGAAGTCTGAAGACAATCACCAGCTTGGATGGTTTCAAGCTGATGTTTAAAAATGGTTGAGATGATTTAGAACAGGAGGAATAGTTGTCTGTTGACAGGGCAATGCTGAACTATTTTGCTGAACTATTTTGCCAGAAATGTATTACTGCATTTTTGTGTCGCTGTAGCTCCTCCTGTGCCATTCTCATTTTCTGCACTTTCCTAAATGACCACAGGTGTAATCCAATATTTTTTGTGATCCTACCGTTTGCTGCATTTCACATATTTAGTGTTAAAGAATTAATTCTAATAAAGATCATTTGTTAATCACCCACTCCTACCTGTGATGAGCTCACGGACTTCCATGTCGTTGGTTTTCCTCAGCAGACGGATGAGGGCCGGGATACCATCACAGTTCTTGATGGCCACCTTGTTGTCGTGATCCTTGCCATAGGAGATGTTGCGCAGCGCCCCACAGGCCTTGCGGTGCACCTCGGACTTGGGGTGGTCCAGGAGCCCCACCAGAACAGGGATCCCCTTCAGCTGACGCACGTCCTTCTTGATCTTGTCGTTTTCATAGCAGAGGTGCTGCAGGTAGGCTGCAGCGTTTGACTTGACCGGGTCGATCGGGTGGCCCAGCATGGCAATGACCTCGGGTAGGTCTGGGTCACGCCAGCGCGGGTCCTTGCGAATGCTGTCGATGGAGGGTGAGCGTCGACCACCCATGCGGTCCAAGCTGGCCATGCTGCCCCTCTCTGGCTGGGCCAGTGGCGCCGAGTACATGCCGTGGATGTAAGGGTGGCGCTCGTCAATCAGCTCTGCCTCGATGGGGTCATCTGGGTACCCTCTGAAAGAAAAGCACAGAGAGGACAGTGAGGACAAGAGAAATGGATGAGGTAAATGAAGGGTGACTCAGACAGATTTGTCGGGCCCAAGAATTAGGCAGCTGGGGGAGAGATTTTCAGCGAAGTCAACCGAGGTGAGAGCCACTGACTAATGAGGGGAAAAAGTGAAAGCAGAGGACAGGGTGAGCAAGAGGTGAAAAGATGTGGATGATAGGCAAGAGGAGGAAGGAGTGCAGGGTGCAGAGGATGCAGATGGAAATGGGGATCTGCAGGTTTGGCTCTTATTAACAGCTTTGTCAAAAGGCTTGTAGTAGCAAAAAAGCTCCAGCGATAACAGAGGTAGGTGACATATTCCATATTAATCCTCGCAGTCAGGTGGGAGTAACAGAGATATTATTTCCCTTTTTCTGTATTATTTATTTTATTAATGATGGGAGTTTGAGAGAGAACGATTGAGAGACAGTGAAAGCATGAGTGAAAGCCAGCACAGAAAAAAAGACACTTAGATGGAAAGGAGACAGAGATATCAGCTGTAGTGTCCCCCTAAGGAAAGCCCTGAGACCCTCACACGCCCCCGGGGCTCCCTTTGGTCACAGTACCAAGGACTAGCATGTAAATGTTAAAATGTTAATGACTGTCTCTCTGGGACTGCTCTGCTAACATTAGCTTCATTAGTATTAGCACTGTTAGCACTGGAGACATGTTCTGGTCTCTATTCAGTTTATATGAGTGAAGTAAGTGCTCTTCTCTTGGGGATGGGGAGGGTGCATGAAGTATAGCAACGGTCCACAGGTGGCTGCCTATAACCATTCTCCATTTCCCAAGCTTTTAAACTCTGATCTAAACATCTTTCTCTATTCCACAGGCAGCCTCATCAATTCTCAATGGGCACACAGGCAAAAATATAGGTGCTCAATTCAAATTGTTGCTGGAATACAGGCTACTTATTTGACTTACGGCTCTTTCATCACTCGTAGGGCCTTTTCCATGGACGGAGTAAGGGGAAACCGAGTCGCATTCTACACTGGCAGAAAACTTGCAAATGCAAAGATTTTTTAAAAACTTGTTTTCACAGAACTCTTCTTTTCAGACTTCTACCCCTGAAGTGTCTTGAAGGAAAGGAGCATTAGTGAAGGGAAAAGACATGAAATGGGGAGAGGAATTTAATTAGGGTTGTGCACTTATGTACAGCCTTTATCATCCCCCCACCCACCCCACAGCTTGAGACTTGTTTATCCGCGTTACATAATCCAGCTGGTCTCCTCTCACCATCTTTGATGTATGGTGGTTGGTGGTGCAACAAAATGGTGGCCAGCTCCGGTGGTTGGCAGCCAGCTCAAGAGTGAGTTTTAATTTTAATGAGTTTTATGTTAATTATGTGTTTTTACAGTTCTTCCCAGGCGTGCCGAGGAGGGGGGAGCCATCTCAGCTTGGCTGACAGCATTAGTCTGTTGGTTTTTCTTTACACAAGCTTCGCAGAAACATATCGGCTTTTATGGCACGACTTTGTGCATTTTATTGCCATAGAAATCAATATGAGATGAACCGGGAGAGAAACTGCCCAAGCAATGTAACGAGATACTAAATCCCCTATTCAGATGGATGGAAAGAGGATTAATGTGGATGGAGTGAGCCGCGTAGCCAGTAAAAGTGAAGTTAGAGCTCTGCGTCCAAATATTGTACAAAAGGTAAACCAAGCTGAAAGGCTGCACGGGGCTCAATAGTTGTAGCAATCTTTGTGGTACAAACTTTATCTATTATGTCAGCATATAAAGACAAGCTGTGGATCGGTTCATGTGTCTTTTTAAACATGTTTTCTTCAATATAAAAGGAGAAACTTCCTCATATGTATCCTGTTTGAAGTGGTACTGATTGGCCACTCAGCCCCTCTGATAAAGCACTGCAACTAGACTTGTCATATACTATGTGGAAAGTGTTTTTTGCTTTTGTTATAATCTACTTGGAACATCAGCGGAGTTCGCCAACTAGGATAACATAATGAGTGCCAGAAAGTTTTAAAAGTTATGTATCTGAGAGTCAATTTTGTAGACTGAAAGTGACAACCTACTCAACACAATCTTAACTGCAGTGCAGTAAACCCCACCCATCCAACCAATTTGCATATGCTTCCCGTGTCTGCGTGGGTTTCCACCCGGAGCTCCAGTTTCCTCCCACAGTCCAAAGACACAGAAGTCAGGTGACACAGAGATATTAAATCACTCATAAGTGTGAGAGTGTCTGTCTGTGTGTCTGCCCTGTGATGGACTGGTGACCTGTCCAGGGTGTTTCCCCACCTTCCGCCCAAAGCGTGCTGGGATAGGCTCCAGCACCCCTGTGACCCTAATTAGGTTAAGCGGCTTGGAAAATGAATGAATGAATAAATGAATTAATGAATAGGAATAAGTTATGGATAA
>OMLB01005314.1:4559-17182 GCA_900302555.1 Myripristis jacobus
TATCTTCATTATCTTTTTCCTCAGGGGATGTTATTCTGTGGAAAGTTTTGTCTCTCTCTCTCTCTCTCTCTCTCTCTCTCTCTCTCTCTCTCTCTCTCTCTGTTTTCCCGAATGCACTTCAGGTGTTGGTTATAGCTATGCACAGTAAGTCTTCTTGGCAAGACATATTATTTCTGGGTAATGACATTCTTCAAATTTCAAATTTTAAACAGTTGTCAGAAGATGCCAAGTGCAATTTATAAAAAAAAAAAAAAAAAAAAGTTCATGATTTTGAAGCCAGACTGCAAATGTTTGCCTCTCTGCATACGTTTTGTTAAATGAATGTCTTCTTAGAGGTGTATTTTTTTTAGTCCCTACTCCAATCTCCTTTCTCAGATGCTCCCGAAATACCACAATCTTTGTTTTTTTTGTTTTTTTTTAAATAAATTAGCCTTGGTACCTGTCAGTGGGAGGTGGGACTACTATTTCTTTCAACATCACATGCAAGCTACACAAGTTTACAGAAGTAGCGAGAAGGATAAACTGTTTCTCACTTGATTTGGAGAAAAATGGCTTCATTCTCCATAGATGCTCTCCCCAACTGGTGATGAGGAACCATGCAGGAGGAGCGACATCAAAAGACTGTATCCTCACTCTCTCTTATGGTCATTTCCACGCCTCCCGTTCACTGTCTATGGAAGCAGCCGTGCAAAGTATTCTGGTAGCACTGCATTGCATTTCGAGAGACAGGGCGTCCCGTCATTTGCATAAAGTTGAGGTCTAGCGCTACTTGATGCAAATTATGGGCGTCCAGCGTGGCCTCACGGCTTCCGGAAACTCCCGAGAAACTTTTAAACTAAAGTTTTAAACTAATTGTCAATCTAAAATGAAGAGAGATTCTGCGATTGCATGGTTTATTTCTCGCCTCGGTTGTTTTCAGAAACACATTCGGCCAGCTATTTTCCTAATATCAAAGGAAGTTTCCCAAAGAGCCGCCTTTGATCACCCCACTTGTGAAGCATTTGTCCAATAAGGTGCAGCTAGGAAATGTTTGGGAGGTGTGGCCACGCCCGTCAAAGCCTCCAAATCTGGGAAGCAGCGCGGCACCTAGCGTCAAATACACACCCCTATGCACACGTACCATTACTCCTTAATAAAACAAATAGAGGGAAAGACCATTAGAACCAAATGAAAACCTAATGCAGAAATTAGGAACTGGCTTTGCTCCAGCAGTTTTTTTCCCCCCTTACTTTTCAAAGTTTCCATGACAGGAGTCTGCCTCCAACTTCTGCAAACACATTTTGAACATCCTTGAGAGTGCTTGGGTTGCGATCGATAGGGTGCGCCTCTATAAATCCTGACATTTGCCTCTTAAAACAAAGAGAAAAGAAAGGAGAAAATTTGCTGCAGTCCTCTGCAGATAAGGCAATAACCTTAGTACTGTCATTAATGTGCTGGCATTATCGGCTCTTCCCTGGAAGTACTTTCGATAAGAGACTGGCGAGTGAGGATGCACTTTCAATTAGCTTCAATTATGCATTACAATCTCTGCTGACAGATTGTTCTGTCCATGTGTGGTGGCCATGTAGGTGATTTAAATTATACATTCATATTTGGGACATTTACTGGCCTCTCTTATCCGGAGAAGCTTATAATGAGCGAGCCGGCAGAATAACCTCAAATTAAGAGTAACAGGGACGGCAAGGGTCAAAGCCTCAAATAGATGTGCAGAAACGTATTTTCGTTATTCCTGGAAAAAAAAAAATCAGGCACGTAAGAGGGACTGCAAGGTGCAGCAACGAGCCATAAGCATTTTAGTGCAGGGAGTGTGGGAGGATATGGGCGCGAGGGGTGTAATTCACATGTGTCTTGTGGGTTTGTGGGTTGTATGGCGGCAGATGAACAAGCATGTTAATTGGTTTCTGTTCAGAACACGGTCACTAATGATGGGATGGCGCCGGGCACCGAGGGAACTGGATCTCGCCCCCACAGGTGAACCGTAAACAGCTTCGGCCGAAACAGCGGCGCCCGTTCCGCGAAGGCGTTTGAGTCTTGGGCTCTCGGGTTAAGTTAGGGCAGGTCGAAACACAACCGGGTCACGAGTCACGAGGCCTCGGAAACCCGCCTCTTTACGGTCGATGTCACACTGATAAGACGTGCCGAACAGAATGTCACAACACCTTAAATATTTCATTACGACATGCAACAACTGCTCCAAGATATTCACGTCGGGTTATTCGCCGAACACTGATACACGCCTCGAGACTGTTCTTTTGTGATGAAGCTGTGCAAACAATTTAATATTTCTGGGAAGCTCTGCTGATTGAGATTATGGTCTTTAATAATGTCACAACACGCTGGAACCACTGAATCATAATTACGCATAACGTATGATTGTTATAGTTTAATATTTGTTGACATTTGCTACAACAGCTGTATTAGTATGACTAGTTTCCTTTGGAGAGGAGAATGTGTGTTTGTGTAAACATTTTAATCATTTCTGGTGATAATTATGAATGAGAGCATATCTGACATAGTCCAATAAGCATTTAGAATAAATAATGAGAAAATTTCAACTCAGAGAAAGGTCTCCTTAATTATTTAGCGCCTCAAATGGATTCACCATTCTACATCAAATGCATGAACATCAAAAGGAGGATAAGGAGATGACAATTACTCTGCCACAGAACTTCCCAGCTGAATCCAGTGAATTTTTAGGTAAAAGGAAGCCGCGCTCGCCCCGGCTCACACGCACTCCCTGAGACAAAAACCTATGAAAAAGCTCTAATTTCAAATTCACTATTAATCTATAATGAATCATATGAATTCCTTACTGTTTCCTCCAGACTGGCGGTGTTGTTCTCATGTTTATTTATTCCCTTTGAATACCTACATGTATACAACAGCGCACAAAGAAAAAAAAATCATTGCATGTTAAATAATGAATTAGGCCTGCACACAAGGTTTTCCAATATTTACACATTATAATGAGCGCCAAGATTGCAAAGGATAATGGAAATTATGTGCTGACCAAAACAAGCACAAAGGTACACATTCACACATGGATAAACTGCGATTACGTTTATGGGTTTATGCATATGACCGTTTGAAGATAAGCCATCTCGAAAAGGTGGTGCTAATGTTTTACCGCATCAGTGCAGCAAACAATGGCAAAACAATTATAACCCCGGCACAGAGAGCGGTGCATTAACATTTAGATTTATTATCCAAAGCCACTTATAATCAGTGCACGGGCAGGTAGTTCAGTGTTCCAGTGACTGGCAGGACACACAGCGACTGATGGACAAACAGCGAAGTCGTGTGTCTGGGTCGGACCACCTACAGCACATGCATACTCAAAAAAAGATAAGCTCGAATTTGCCATTGTCAAGAAGGGATGTACATTTTGCCTAATTTCACTGACGTTTAAGTTAAAACTTTGTAAACGGCTCTATGACTTGTTGAATGTAAATTTTTCCAAAAAAAGCATCTCCAACTGAAGGAATACTCCAGTGTTTTGGGTAAAATACCCTTATTCCAACTTACCACACTGAGACGAGATGTTCGATCCAACTTTCACCTCTGTTTGTCTCGTGGTTTGGTTCCAATGTGTAGCATTTTGTGTTAGCTTAGCATAAAGACTTGACGTCTATAGGAGTCGTTAGCCTGGCCCCATAAAAGTGACGAAATGAACCTTACAGTAACTCCAAAATTGTCCCTATTTATGCAGAGAATCGTGTGGATTTGAAATGCACATCTTGGAATTAAAAAAGCAAGAGTCATTTTAGGAGAATTTAATGTGCCAGATCCTCACATACCTTCAGCGGTGTGCAGATTGTTGTGGTAGATGGAAGGATGGAAGGATAAATGTGTTCAGCGGTTACAGTTCCACCATATAACTTCTCCTCAAATGATCTCTCTTTTTTTTTTTTTGAAATCCAGAAGTATTCCTTTAAAGTTGTAGTTTGGGTTCTTACTCCACCGAGTGTAACAGATCCTCCAAGTTTTACTTTTCAACACCCTTCCCTGTCACGGGAAACGAGTGCTTCATCAGGACTGTTCCCCTCCGAAATGAATGACAAGGACTTGGCGTTCGTTTTCAGCAAGAAGATGTCGAGCGTTTTGACACATTTTGCACAACAACACACGTTTGGGATTCATCGTCGACGCTCTTTCCCAAACCAGGTGGAACTACTTTGTTTCTGCATCACTAAGCAGAGGCTTTACACGCAGTGCTGAGGGGAGCGGTTGCGTAGTAATACAGAGACAATAACAACTGTGGTGTCATTGTGGCTGCAAAAAAAAAAAATCTAGTGTAAGGCCATGTTTTATTATGAGTAAAACTTGAAGCAATACTGGGGGAGAAAACAACAGCCTAGTATTTCTGGTGCCTACTGGACCAGTGAGATGAAGTCATGTCGACTAGTCTCGCCCATCCCTTTTGTTAAGCTTTGTCAAGATAAATCATCGTCCCCGAGGATGAGCGCGGACAGAGTTGCCGAACAAGCAGGTCTAACATGTCACACGATGATAAGGATACGCTCTTTCCCCAGACGTTTTATGTTGGCTCATCACTTGTGATCTGTGGCCAAAACTTGGTGGTGGACACACTGGAGGATGGTGTATATACACTCTGACAGATATGGATTGTTAAAAGGCAATACCGGTACTATTTCTGGACTGAACCTGCATATAACCTGTATTTGTATTGAGATAGTCAATATCTTCGACATTTTTTTGGCATTGCATTTTGCACCATTAAATAAAATAATAATAAAAATAGTTATGAATAAATCAAAAATAAAAAAAACACATCCAGTTTGTTGCAGGGCAGAAATGACTCTGAAACAACAATTAGACCTTCATAGGACATTAATTGAACCTCCATTGAAACCCACACTGATCAATGTTTTTAAGGGTTAGCATATCTTTATAAGGCACCTTCACCTTTGCAATGGCAAGGGGAAGTCTAGGATAAGTTATTGCCCTTAAATGATGAATTATTTTCCAAAGAGGATCATGAAAACCTGCAAGAGAAAATGAAACAATGCAGGTTTTACAGACTGTTTTGATGTAGCTGTGGTCTGGGAGGAACCTCCGTCGCAACCGCATGACTGGCAGATATTTCATATTAAATATTGGATATCTGATGTATCGGCCAAGTCTGTGTTGTGTGAATGACTGAGAAAATTTTAGAGCTCAGATTTTTTTTTTCCTATAGATTACATGCAGAGTGGTTCATGGTGTATAGTTACACTATTGTCTGCAAATCGATACCGCCCTGTGGCTTACGGTGTCGAATGTCAGCTCAACGTGCTCGCTTCTGAGGGGAATCAAATGAAACCAACGCGAGACTTGGGTCTGATCATTTTGCCATTTGTTGAGTCTGAAAACAAAAACCTACGGTGCATTTAAGTGCATTGTTCCTTTTTTTTCACATAAAGAACCTCATCTAAGAGATTGTGAGATGAACGTAACTTGGAATTTGACTCAAAGGAAAAACATGATGCTTATGGTCCATTGACATCTATCCAAGTGAAAAACCAAACCAGATCATTGGGCTAGGGAGATTTTTGGTAAACTAAAATATGTCATTTTTAATTCAAATGTTTTTTACTGTCATTATTGTGTGTAGGAAACATGACCCCCCTTTGACTGACTCTTCAGCTGCAGCCGCTATCCTGTACAGAGACTGTTGGGTGTTCGTGAATATAAATCTGCCATTTTACTGAGGATTATTTTACCAGTCCAACACTGTATCAGAAGAGGCAGGGGCACGCAAAGCGCTTCAAAGGGGAGCTTTACTTAGCAATGGCTTCAGTCGTGTATTTTCGACTAAAAGCCTCCAAAAGGGCACCCCGGCAGGTCACTTGGAGTTAAACCCAGGCCGCCGCAGTGAGGACTCAACCTTAGTAAGTGGTACGTGCTCTACCGAGTCCAGGTCCTTTGCTGCATGTCATCTCCCATCTCTCCCCTGCCTTTCCTGTCTCTATCAACTATCAAATAAAGCAGCAATGCCAAAAAATAAATAAATAAATAAATAAATAAAGCGATTTCAGTGATGAAAACACTTACTAACACATTGCAGTGTTGAAAACCATAGCTATTTCAGTCCCAACATGCAGGATATTTTTATGCTGGGCAGATGCTTGGTCTCTCTCGGCTTCAGACAATATTCTTACCCTTCAGATGGAACTCAATCCCAGCTGGGATCCATTAATGTAGAAAAAGCAGCCCCTAAAACTTAATTTTATTGGATTTATTGACTTTGGGGAACTTCTCAAGTCTATGGATGAAGAGGAGATCAGTCAAGACTAGTGCTAACTAAGAAAAACCCTATTTAGAACTGGGTTTACCATCGCTTTAAGTGCACAGTAAACTCTTAAGTATTTAAAGTACTTTTCCATAGGTCAACACCCGGGTTAACACATTGGAGTGAGGCTGTTGTACATTAAAGTGTTAGCGCCATACCCCATTGACCACAGCTTTGGGTTTTAATGGCAGTATTCAGAGTGTAATTTGCTTGTTTGTTTTCATGATAACAGATCCAACTCTTTTACCCGGCGCCCCACACAGTTCTCCTGCCATCACGAGCCTCACTCATCCATTCCAGCTCGCTATTACTGTTTTAGTGTCAATATTCGGCGCAGTGCAGCTGCCAGCTGATCAGTTGTAATCTCCATAACCATCCATGAGCAATGCAGCCGAGATGCAGATGCAATAACAATTTCTAAATGGATGTTAGCGTTATGTGATTACTTTACCAGGCTAAGGATTATGATATCTGCAACATTTCTGCTGGCCCACGAGGGCAGATATCGCATAATGAAATACATGCACAGTGCCATAGTCGTTGCCCAATGCAATAAGAAAAAAAAAATGCACAGAAAATATAATTGGAAAATAAACATGAAAATAACACTGCTGTGTCTTTCAGCTGTATGGGAGCAGCGATTGCATGAGATGGATGGTTTAAGGAGGCACTGCGGACTGCCGGACAAATTACCGAGCATAAGATTTAACTGGGAGCAGTATGGAACAAAACAAAATAAAAAGAACTCGGTGCACTCCTGAGTTAAGTAATAAAAGAAGAGCATGATTAATGTTACCTGCCACTCAGTTTGTTTGCACCCACCTTATCTGTGCCTTATTTAAAGGCTTATCTACAATTCTAATGCGGCCAAAGGGTCTACTTGAGTGTTAACGGTCTCGCTGATTTTGAGTGCTTGTCTTGTGATATCTTTGACACAGCAGATGGAGGGTCTCCCCCATGTTTATTTATCCATCTTCTGAGCAGCCCATTATCGGAGGTGATTGTGTTTCATCTGAATGCAGAAATGACTTCATCAAACAGGCTGGAGAGCACATGTTTCATATGCAAAATGCAAAAAGGAAACAAACAAACACGGCTTCATGGAGGTAAAACCTTGCACGAGAAGACCATCGTAACAATTATACAACCGGTTTCTCCTTTGTTGGACTCGTGTCCTTGAGACGAAGCCTCCAGACAGTGCACTCTGGACCTAATTTCATTAAATGGTGGGTTTTGCCAAGTCGGTGAACCTCAAATGATGCAGTTGAACTCCAGTCTATGTTGAGGAGAAAGGGAAGGGGGGGGGGCGGGTTAACATACTACGGCCTCCAGCCAACCTCAGCTCCACCTCAACTTCTCTCTCCTCTAACCTCCCGTTCCAATTTCTCCTTCACTCTCTGCCTTCCATTTTCTGCTCAACTGTGCCGCAAAGTAAAAAAACAGGGAGACCGACAAAAGCAAATATTTTTTTCATGCTGTCATGGGTTATTAGGCACACAGTCACATTAAGCTGAGCCTCATTATCAGGGCAAAGATACTCTCAAAAAGCATTGAGGTTGGAGCTCGCTGATGTATAGCTATGATCATCACATTGTTTATGCTAATGGCTGTCTGTGTTCCCCGTGTGTGAATGTGCTCGGCATAATGGTCATGTTCATCCAAGTGTGTGTCTGTGTGCGCGTGCCTCTGTGCAGTTTGAAAGCGAGTTGCAGAGGATGGGGGGGGGGGTTGCAGAATATCACCGGGTGAAAGATGTTAATGGTAGAGGACTGACAAACGAGGCAGTAAACATTTCCTCCGAGCACTTCATTGGCTTTGTCAGTGTTAGAAACTCAGTGGTCCGATGTCATCATCTCAAACTAATGGGCCATTATGCACATTGCACACACTGGAAATTTAATGCAATAATTATCTAATTAATTAATGCAGATCAAAAGAATGAGGGAGCAGAGGGAAGCGTGTTTGGGATTTTGCCTTAGGGGGCCCACGGTGACCACAGTATGTGATGTAAACGATACGCCTCATGGAATCTCATCTTCCTCCTCTTTAGCGGCCGGCAGTGCAATCTATTGATGTTTGCAGCAATGCACTCGCCGCTGCTGCATGCTATTACTCTCAGACACACACACAAAAAAAAAAACAGGTCCATGCTAAACCGTGATACCTTTTGTGCAAATAGGAAAAAGGTGGCGCTTTAAGACGCGGGGACTTTGAGGCGGATGCTCTTTGGGATTATCGTTTTGAGGCGGTCATGATCTCATTTATTCGGCACTTCCATTGCCTGCTGTCATCTGGCTCTGATTACTGAAAACAATACGAGACACAAAGCTGACAAAGAGCATTAGGACAGGCAAGGGTGATGCGCTTTCAATTAAACAGGAATTCTTCTTTATATTCAGCGCATTAAAGTGTTCTCGCTCAGGGTGACTGCGTGGTCCGCAAGTCTGATGCTTGTCTGAAATTGAATACGGATTCCGTAAGTACACAGCACGCTGCCGCGGTTGTCTTTATTTATTGTCTGATAACCCGTCCTTTTGAGAGCGTCCCGCCTCTCGGCTTTACATCCTTACGCTGCCACGGCTTCTCCGCTTTTCCGCGGATTCGCTCGCCGGCCGCCAAGCCCCAGTCGCAATCCACAGATAATCGAATGAACTCTCAACTGGGCTCCGCCATTAAAGTGGAGTGGTCTGACCCTCAAAGGCGTTCGCGAAGCTACTTACACACTTGTGTTTTTCAGCACTTAAGTAGAGTGGCATGAGCAGGATTCCCGCAGCATTTAATCAGAGCATTCTTCAAAGTACGACAGTCTCTTTATTTCACTCAAGTGGGCTACTCGTGCTGCCATACTCCATGTTCTACTGGTTTCCAGTGCAATCCAATGATCTCAGCCGCGGTTTTTGCAAGGCACCTCGCATAATGAGCCGCATATGGAGCTGCCGCCGCGGCCTGCATTAGGATTCAACGAGCAAGGTGAGTGGGCAAAGTCAGAGTGAGTGCCCGCTTTTTAAAGTGAATAAGCCACTAGACCTGGTTTGTGGTATGTGGGTTAATTATTTTGTAGTGTTTATTGAATAAATAACTCTGAGATTACTGAAGGCTACTTGGACGGCGAGGGTCCATCACCATTTGTAATCAAGCATCACAGTTCAACATTATTAGCCTCAAGCATTGCTGGTATAATCAGTCAGCCAGGTAATATTAAAAGATGGGCTGTTTCGGGCTCTCAAGTGACATAACTGCCTTAATCAAACAGTTATCACACAAGAGGCCAGAGGGAGGGAGAATAATGAGAAAGCAATATCCTAGATTAAGAATTAGTCTTTTCTATAATGGCTCTTTCTCACTGGGTCAATGGTGCATAATGGTATGGCATGCAAAAGTGGGCTAAAGAAGATTTGAGGCCAGCGCTCTGGGGTTTCATAACTTAGATTGGTGCACGGAGCAGATCAATCCCATTTATTTCACCAAAGTGATATAGACTGCAGGAGTTTTTGCGCCTGCTCGTAAACACAATATACTTCCTCTGTCTGACGGCCTGTGCAGTCTTTTGCTGCGGTGGCTCCTCACTAATTAGTGTTTAAAACTCCAAGCTTATTCATAATCACTGGGGTTGGGACCTGTCCCGTCCAATATTGATAGCGGATGTGCTCGTACTGATGTGATTCACTCATCGAATATTGGACTGATTTTACGGATCCAGATCCCATCGTCCCATGTTTCTGTGAATTATAAATACTTAACAATGCAGTTTTAAGGCCATATCCAATATGTTGCAACGCATAATTAATAATTGAACAGTTCCACAAAGATATCTGCACGTCCTCATGTCTTTTGTGTACCAGAATTCTGTGGGGTAGATGTACATGTGAGGCTTGTACTGCATTTGAGGGCTTTTAAAGGCTATTAAAGGCTTTTTAGACAGGAGGACAACACTGCCACCTGACTGTGACCCGCGTCAAGGGACAAATGACATCGAGCCATATCCACTGCAGTGCTTCTGCAGAAAAGCAATACAATATGCGCCCTTAAAAATGTCTAAAATGTGTTATAGAGGTACAACTTTGCCTGCTAGTAAAGTAAATGTTGCAGCCGCTTGTGGGTTGTGGGCAAAAGAACAGGAAACAGGACAAGCCCACATCCCGCTTTGCACGTCTCTCCTATCGCTAACCCTAACCCATGTTGCTCCACTGCTCACCGACAATGAATTAAGATCAGGCGAATTTTGTTTCCCGTGTAAAAAGCCCTTCAGTCTGCAGCTGATTCAGCTAGTAACAGCTGGCTAAGAAGTGCTGTGTAGTTTACTAAAGCCTTATGTAACCTTACACATAATACCAACAACAATAACCATAATATATAGTAGCAATAATAATATCAGTGATAATAATAATGATCAAAAAAGAGTTCTGGTATAGTCAGATGTTGAAATTCAGATATCAGAATCAGATTGGAAGTGAAGTAAAAGTGTATCGCTGCATCCTTAATCATAACCAGTGTGTGGTCAGTGTTCGTTGCACCATTGAATTAACTTTAGAAACTGAGACCTATTCTTTTTGGAAATGAAATTGAAGCTTATTATGGGTTATTATTAAAGAAAGGTCTGAGGAAAGGCATTTGGTTTTGTGTCTGAGGATGAAATGTCCTTTATTTTAGAGGAAAACTGGCTGTTGAATTTCAGGTAATTTTTGCAAAATGTATAATAGAAGTGGGAACAACTCATATATTGTACTCTGAGTTCGAGTAATAATTACTCTGAATTTCTGATGTAGGCAATACTTTGGGTCTGTGTGGCAACAATGTTAGCTCTGAGAGTCCCAAAGTGGTGGGGGGGGGGACTTTTTTCACTTTCTCTCCTTCCATTTGTACTTTATTCTTTGCAAGCCCTATTGAAATATTGAATAGATGGAGTCTAATGCTGACAATGGCTATAAAAGGCTTATGAATATCTTCACATGCCAGGTTCTTCTCACTCTCTCGACTGCATTTTTTGCCCTCCTCTACATTATTCAGTTCCAGTTAGCTTTGAGTAAACTTTGAAAAGCTGTTCCAGTGTATTTAAACTGGAGCAGGTGGATGTGAATTCCTAAAAAATATGGGAAATCCGCCCCTAAAAATAGCAGTTGTTTATCCGTAATTTTTGTGAGCTGAAGTGAATTAAAAACCGTTTTATAAAGTGTCTTTCTCAGAGCTATTCTCATTGTAGGCCATAAAATATGTGCAGTTAATCTGACACAATGTGATGAACAATTCATAGGAGGGGAAAAAAAAGCCCTTTTCTATCTTTTCTCCCTGGTAATGACTGCACTGTGACTTTAGCCCTGTCCTTCTTCCACTTGTAATGGTGGCAATTTGTGGAATTAATCTTATGCACTCATTGAAAATCAGTCAGGATTAGGAGCATCAGTTAAACGGCGGACATGTAAAATTATAAGGTGAAATAAAAAATAAAAAATGCACCATAGAAATGAGGGAATATCAGTCTTAAGAGCTACAGAACCAGAATCGAAGGCTGTACTACCAGGTGAAAAAAAAAAAAAAAAAAATCGATCGGGGCTTGATGAGAAGCCACGGTGAGACATCACTTCTCTAATCTGAAGACATTCTGCTTCTTCCTCCTTCCAGCAGCTTCAAGCCTCAAATCGTGATTTCCCCAGAGAAATTGTTAATTATGTAATTTATGCTCCCACAAAGATAACGCTCCATCCATGTATTTCCTCGCCGAGTCACATGTCCCAGCCTCGCTCGTGCTCTTTTACCCAATTATTATTTTCTTTCCAGGGGTTTTACATCCAAATGTCACGTCCCGCCATGCGGCGGCACACGTTACCGTTTTGGAAAATGTTCAGCACTGAGCTGAAAATAGTCGGCGTTGTGTTCAAATTACCTTTATCAGAGGCGAAAGGTGAGCGGTTTTCAGCAGGGGCTTTGGCAATCACAGCCAATCGTGTTGAACAATAAAAGCCTGCCTGTCAGAACAACACGAGACATGTTGCATACGTTGGATTTATTGGGCTTACTTGTTGATTATAAATATGCTGTCCCTCCAGCATCTTTCAGTTGCAAGAATTAATGCAAAGTCAACAAATCCCTACAATAACTGCAGTTAATCCTCTACTGAGTTTGTAATTTTGGCCGGTCCCCGCAATATTTCTGCTTAAAATGGTCAAATTGGAAGAAAACTGTATGTTTGGTGTGCTTACTCAGTCAAGAAGAGCGGATGTAGGAGAGATGCAGCATCACACGTGCGTTTTCTCCCTTTTATTTTCTACTTTCTCTCTTAGTTTCTCATTTTCCATGATTTTAAACACAATTAATCTGGATTTCCCCTGCTGGC
>OMLB01005315.1:3314-16643 GCA_900302555.1 Myripristis jacobus
CAAACGCATCGCTGCCTCCATTAGGATTGTACACAGTGCAAAAAAAACAAACAAAAAAAAAACAATAGCAATAACATAAAAATGATCTTGAATGTAGAGAGAATGACCTCTTGTCTTGTGAATTTAATGGTTTATGATGCATGCGTCAGGCTAGCTGATGGGGTCAGGTACAAAATTTTAGCTTTAAGGATACCATGTTATTTTGAATTATGATAAGAAATGTGAGAAAAAAATATATTTGGATCAGTTAGTCGATGAAATAGCGTATTATTAAAGCTGAAAAAGAGAAAAAAACATGATGAAAACATGTGCACAGTTAGGTTTTAAAAAGCTAGAACTAAGAGTGTAAATGAATATCCGTTTTTGTGCTTTCTGGACCAAACCAACCCGAGCTCACACACTGTCCAGAGGTATGACCAGAAAACAAAACACCTACATTCATTTAGCCAAAGAATGAAAAAAAAAAAAAATACATTTATAGATTAGATTGATGTGAAATAGGTTTCTACTTTATTTGTCACATGTGGATATTAATGTATGTACAACGTAGACACCATTTTGGTATTCCTCTTGAGCTTTTAGGGAAAAAAGAGCAGGCAGTATTGAGAATATTCAGTGCTTCATTTTGTATCACGCTCAGTGTGGGCTCAACACACACCTTGTGTTGATCGTTTAAGGCAACACAGCGAAGCGATGTCAAAAGTTACATTAAAAAAAAAAAAAAATATATATATAACAACATCACTTATGTCAAAACCATACAAACATAAAGTACTGTACCATAAGAGCTATTTTAGCTGTTAAGCATCCCATTGCATTGTAGAACACATTAAAATAGGTTTTATTTTTCGCATTGCAATATGATCCCAAATGTAATAACTGTCCAAACGAGGTTAAAAGAAAAACACTTTGACCCTTTTTGACGGGATGGAATTAAAACGTTAGATAGCCACTTAAAAATTTTGCCACACTAATTTAGACAATTTTTACAAGTACAGTCAATGTACTTATAAAGTCATATGCAGATGACTACATATTTAATGTTATACTGTATTAGCTATCACGAATACAAGCACTTTACTAACACTTGATACTTTACTAACCTTTGAGAAATGAGCTTGCATGTGTGCGTCCTACATAAAAAACACACAGTTCATATCGCAACACGTATTGATCAGCTGTTATCGGTATTCAAACGCTGAAACATGCGATTCCAACCCCAGTGGTGGACTGAGCCGTCATATCATCAAAATTATTTCTAACAAAGGATGTTTAGTTTTCTCTAAATATCTGTTTTGCTTCTTTGTCACTTTTTTTTTTTTACTTTTTCATTGTTTTTTTCCTTGTGAGGGAAATACAGTTGTTTAAAAAATAACCAAAAAAAAAAAAAAAAAGTCGAAAAACAATCTGTTTATTATTCACCTAAAAATACCTGGAATGTGACTTTAGCTGGGTAACAAACACGTCAGTGGACAGTTCAGAAATAAGCAGCATCATTTTCATTTCTCCTTTGAGCAAATTTGAGCTTTTATTGTTTCCAAACATGTCCGAGGTCTTCCCTCAGATTGCCATTCTCATATGAAAAGAGATATGAAAATGTCATAAGATGAAGCAAAAAAGAAGAAATTAATTACACATGGTCACATATGCAATATACATGCAATATTACATTAATGCTGGAAACATGCTGTGCACATACATATGTAAATATGCAGATCTATTTTTAATCTTGAAAATGCACAGAATTAATAGGCAGTCTACTTATTGTCTTTGATTTAGATGGTCATGATCTAAATGTATTGACAGTATTAAATGACATGAGCCATTTGTCTTGTTTTAACTCAACTTGGTCTCGTCTTACTGGTCCAATAGACTTTTTTGATGTTGTAGCTGCCATTTTTAGTTTTATGATAGGAATAATTTTTAGTTTTGTAATTGTTTTATATTTACTTCACTTGTATTGCTACTGTGTATCTCATTGTAAGGAATGAATTTTCTGTACCACTGAGTGTCTGAAGAAATAATATTTGTCAAACAAATGATGTTCTGTTTCACTGTAATTAAGTTCTTCAACAAGCAAATGTAGTATGACTTCTCGAATCATGAAGAAAAAAAATTTAAGTGCTTTAGGACTAACAAATAATTATTTACAGGTGTAAATGCCGAGGACTTCTTTAGGGTCAGACATAACATATCGGCTCCTGATTCCACTCTCCATATGTTTCTACAATCAGAAAAATGTCTGCCATTTTCTCTGAAAGTCTCCCAGACTCCTAAACGTTCAGAATTTAGACATTTAAGATGAGAGCAATGACTCGAATGAACAGTAATGTGAGAGGTTTGTAATGGTTCAAGTCATCACTAAGTATAATAACCATATGCTGATACACTGCAGGAAATACTGACTGCTTGACTTTGGGTTTTTGAAGGCTGATACATATGTTTTTTTGACAGAATTTGCTGATATTTTGTGCTGATTGTCAATTTATTTTAAGGTACTAGTGCTCACATGTAAGAAAACCCAGTCAACAGTTTCATTGTTAATTTGAACGCTTCCACAACAGTGTATGGTGATGACATACTGTATGTTTTCCTTCATAAAACTGTGGCACGACATATCATTTTCCACAAGGCATACGTAGTACTGGGTATGCCTGAAGAGCTGATCAAAAATTTTTGCCTCAGTTTCAGTGTGAAGCCAGCACTTCTCCAGGTGCACAAAACCTCATTAAACCTTTTGAACGCACATGCATACCTTACAAATGAGTCTTGAATGTGGATGTTGCATTATGTAGATCATTTGAATGCTACTGGTATGCCATTTTATTTGGAATGTATCATTTCTGTTGAAAGTCAGGGAAAACGTCTATCTGCAGCTCTTGCGATGGAATGCTCTTCTTTAATGTTACAGTCGATTGTCCAAGGGTTATGTCATTTATGATGATCAGACGAATCGCATCATCTCATAGTGCACAGCCATTTTAATTTGGACATTTGTGATTACAGACGTACTGTTTTGTTCATGTTAGCAATGTGATGTATCAAAAAGGATCAGAAGAATGTCTAAACTTTGTTTCTGTTGAGACTGAAAAGTCGTAACACATTGTTGTGGCCAATGCAAATCACCCAGGACACTTTGAAATAAATGTTGTTTAACTAAACAAAACAAGCAGATGTTGAACGTGCCTCTATGAGGCCCCTCTAGGCTCTGATGTCAATTTAGGAGTTCAAGCAAACCAGCTAGATTTAACTAGCTGCACCTTCAAAGCTTGATAGGTCAGTGGTTACTATTGAATATGTACATATCTGTATCTACACATGTGAATACATTAAAATCATATGAAACGCATATTTCGATGTATGCTTTGTCAGTGTGAGACGACAAGATTCATGGCAAGTGATTCTAACAAAGTGAAACTGGAAACACAGGGACAGTGTACTGTGTGAATGACAAAATGAATTTGGTTGAATATTTGCAAAGCGGCACAACGCTGCAAGAATCTGGTTTGGTGGTTATGCCAAAACAAGTACGGTGCCTGCATTTTCTAAAACCAAGTCAATGCTATCTTTCATAAATAACACTGAAAAAGCTCTATGTCATATTGTGGATTTGTATGTCTGATCCGAAAAGTATTACATTATTAATTCAGCTGTAATGACAATGCACAGAAAAACATGGGTTGCATGCACTGTACTTGTAAATATACAGAGGGATGGTTAATGTATCCTGAAAATCCTGGCTGGTAGACTTTCTGCTGGCTTGATTCATTCTCATATTATAATTAACCAAGCAACCCAATACAGTGATTGCCGCAATAAATACATTCAGCAGAGTCCTTGTGGCAAGGAAACATATGAGAAGTGGAGTCTTCTACTTTATGTGAGAAAAAGGAGAGTTTCCAGTGTAGCTTAATCTGTTAGGATTACATAAACGGCTGAGAAGATTGGTAGCAGTCACATGTCTAATTATGCCACTAATTTAATGCTGGACACAAAGAGGTGAAACTGCTTACAATCTTCATGTCAAGGAGCTTCGCCCAAAAATATGGGTATTCTTTTAATTTAACTCTACAGAGCAGTCTAGACCCCTTTTACACGCCTTAATAAAGTCACAGAAACTGTTTTGCTACATCTTTGGCACATGGTGTATTTTAGCCCGGCCCTGATATCTGCTGGAACAAGTGTAACTGCAGCCTGAGAGCCCATCTACCTTCCATTTTTACTCCAAATCCATTAGTCCTCATTTAAAATGCTGGATGCTGTTATGTTTTCCAAGCGCTGCAACAGAACGCGTCTCCTGTTTTGTTTTGTTTTTTTCTTTTTAACAAACAAATTAGATTTAGGAAAATATGTTCAATGCACTGTCTCGAATGGCATTTAACAAAATGAGTGGTGTCTCACAAACAGCTTCTCTCTGCAGAAACGAAGCTATTGTACAATGGGAATTGACAGAAGAGGAGGGAGATGAAGCGAAGAGCAGATCAGAAGAGCAAAAGTGGTAGCAATGACAAAGACCGATGGTTGTGTTGCGGGCCGGTTTATGTACCATCCTCATGATGGTGGGGCTGCGGCAGGAGTGTGTAACCTGTCCGTGATCAATGCATGATGCACACACGCAACAGAAAATGTGTTATCTACAGCCATAACTGTAGGCGATGATTGAAAAATAAAGAAATACACATAGGACCTACGTTGTTGACAGTACTGTGGTTGAATTAACACTTGTGTGGGCATTCTGCATTGCTTCACTGGCCGGTTAATGCTGCTGAAATGGTGTCAACATAATGTCTAGTTTTGCTATTTACTTTACAATGTAATGTACCATAGCTCCCATTTGAGATGTGCAAACTTCCATGAGGAGCAGACAGTATGTACACGTGTGGCTGTCTGTCATGAAGGTGTTCTCTCATGTCATTCAAATGAAACCATTTGCGCACACGTACACACACATACACACACTCCCACACACACATGAAGAACATCTCTCTACACCTTCAAGGCTTTATGAAGCTGTACAACTACAAGACAACTATGTTTTTTTTGTTTTGTGTTTTTTTTTTTTTTGGAGCGAATGGAGAGCACGGTGGCCAGTTAGTCGGCTGGCAGCTTGTTTCATTCAGTCTGTTATCTGACTTTCTTAAACTTTCATCCACCAATTTTACTATTTCCATTGATGTATTAACCTTTTTTGTCATCCTGGAATAATTTATGTGCCTGCTTTCTGTGTGTGTGTGTTGGGCGTAGACTGTTACTGTAGCTGTACTAGAGTTGTCGTTGCAGTTCAAATATGTGCATTTCATTCTCACATGTACAGTTAACCAGCAGTGTGCAGGTAATGGTGACCCATGATTATTTCCTTATTGTCCATAATGTTAGCAACACTGAAAATGAAAAAAAAAAAAAAACAAGACATGGATTTTCATAGAATTGGCTAATTCCAATTATGAAACTTGTGAAATGAATGATAGCAAAGATTGCTTTATATTAGTTTGATACTACTGTAAACCAATCTAAACACAAATGCTTGTTAAGATTAAGTTTAGACGCACTACATTTGACAGAGAGTCATTTTCTAGTCTGGCTAAGTTAAAATGCTTGATGAAGTGAATATTAATGGCTTTCTGTTCTTGTCTTCACAGTGTTAAGTTTCTAGCATTCGCCTTCTGTCTAAAGAAGAGTCAGTTACCGGTAATCACAAATTTGCGGCGGGAGCCACATACGCAACAGGTGTGACACGGATGGACAGTTTTAAGGAGATCTTTGGCGTGACAAGAGAGAGACCAGAGGTTAATCATGAAAAAAAAAGAAAAAGAAAAAAAAAAACATGTGGTCTGCTCCTCACGTTTTTACCAAAGCAGCCTCTCGGAATTCCGACCACACTTTTGACAACCGTCTGACTGACCTTTTTTTCCGGCAAACTGACTTAAGCATTGCACTGACACACTTTGGGAGAGACAAGGACTCCTGATAACACATTCCAGATGACATCACTTTGACGACATCATAATCGCCATCTTGTATGATGACCAACTACAGTATCATCCACAGTGCTGATCAACTGAGCAACTTAACAAGTTTCCAAATAACTACTCGTCTTCACAAAGGACTGAATGAACAATGTAGCATCTCTGCTAACATACTGTAGCATTTGTTGGCTGGGAAATAACTTTACTTAATCCATTAACAGTTTGAAGAGAGAAGAATTTATGCATTCAAAGGATCTTTTAGATGTCATTTTCCTCTTGGGTTCCTCACAAGTAACAATAAATAATATAGACTACATGAGAGACAAAGGATCAGTCTTTCTCATTAAAATACTTGACATTCAAAACAGTGAAAGTGAAATCAATATGAAACAAAATAACACTAGCCACTCATGCAAGGTTATAACTTGTGGAGCAGTCATTCTTGCCTGTAAACCAATGTCTTCCATTCACTTCTGTCACAAACAATGACACTGCCCTCCCCACCGATAGTGAGAAAATCAAAAGCTGCAGCACTAATTGTGAGGATGAACACGTGAAGCACATGTAGCATCGACTCCAACAGCTCTTGTATGGCATTTATGCTGTGATTCACATGAAAGATTCACCACGGGAAACTGGTGGGCAAAGACTTGTTCTCTTTATCTCTCATGTAATGACACGTACTTTCCCTAAAATCCACGTGGGATACCAAAGGTCCTGTGGCATGCAAGTGCCGATTGACCTTCTGTAATCTATTGTAGATTAGGATGACTATTCCATTTTGGGTGATGTTTGAACTCGCCCCGATACCTGCCATTGCCTCTTGTTTGGTACAAAGTATAAAAAATCTTTCCTCTATAAAAAAAAAAAGAATAGTGAGTCCTTTAACTGCCTCTAGCAACCCCTCTCCTCTTATGCACATGTAAAAATGATAATTATTTTTCCCATGTCTGACTGACAAACTGCTCGCATCAATCATGAGCAGCGCACAGACTGACTGAAGGAGACCAAGCTCAAAGTCCTAGGAACTCTTTAGTCAGTAACAAGAGACATGAGCCTCCCTAATTTACAAAGCAAAGGAAGCCTCTACCACAAGGACACTTCCTATGTCACACAAAGTGTCTGTTAGCTGGCAATTCTGTTAACGATTTTGAAAGGGACCAATCAGACAGATGTTTTCCCCAAACACAAAGGCCTACACTGCCAATCAGGCACAAGAACCCCCAGATGTATACTGCCCATCTCTCTCTTGTCCTCCTTGCTGCCAACAACTGCTCCAAGGGCAAGTCGACATCAAGCTGAGGATGGCCCACGGAGGGGAGCCCCCTGAGCGGAGGGAAAACGGAGAAGAAACGGACCAAGGGAAAAGCAAGCGTGGAAGTGTACAAAGAGAACAAATCTATATTTTGATAAACAAATCGACTGGCTTCAAACATCGGCTTCAGAGGAAGTTCGTGAGCAGACATAGGCCAGAATGTAAGAGAAAAAAAAAAATCAGATGCAATTGTGAGTGGCAAATTTGGCATCACGAAATGCAGTCAACGTCCTGGGAAAAGACCGGAAGAGAAGTCGATGTCAAGACGGGGTGGGTGAAGGCAATGGTTGTTTTCCCCCCACAAGGACCGGGATTTTTTTTTTTCTTTTTTGAAAGACAAGGAGCGATGACAGACTCTTGTCTGTACAGAAAGACATGGGGTTGACACAGGATGGACGCTGAGATAAACAAATAAAAAAAAAAAAGATAATGCATTTTTGTAACTTTGTTTACCAGCATGACTACTCTGCATGACTGTCTTTTCTGCAAGCCCTTAGTTGAAGACAAGGGTGCTAGAGATACAAAAAAAATATATATAAAATGAATTCAAAAAAAATGTTATATGCAATTAATGTTTTAAAAAAAAGATTATAATGAAAGAGAAGAGCTATATTTTGTTTTGAAAAGTAAAAAAAAAAATGTGAATATTGAAACATGTATGTTTGCAAAGTACACCCTGAACTATGTTTTGTTTGATGAAATCTCTCTGCTACTACTGCCCCACATTCCTCATTCCAGTGTTTTGAATCACTGCCATTGTTTTCATTTTGTAATGCATCAAGCAAGATATTTTCAACATGCCATTCAGTCCAAAGCAATCATTCAAGACTTCACCAAACTATAGCATTTGTTCAAAGGATGCTATCCTTTGCTGTCACTCGCTCCAGTGTTTTCCTCCCTTGAACCATTTGCACAACTATCGTAGCAGCAGCAGCAGTTCTGAAACAACAGCTCTCCATACTGCAAGTTTGACTGGTTGATTAATACACAAAGTTAGCTTTTTTTTCCTTTGGCAATAATAACAGTTGTCATATGATTGTAGCAGGGCAGATGGAGATCCTTGCGGGTATCTTCAATGCCTCATCGTTTAGAGATTCGTAAGGGTCTTGGATGTCCCATGGCAGGATTTTGCTTGGGTGTAGGCAGTCCTCTTCCACTAGTCCTCAGGAGAAAGATGGGAGTAAAAGTCGAAGTTAACCAATAAAGACCAATGACTGGTTATGATAGATACTGTACCGGCCAATAGTCAAGAGAGATTTCAGGTTTGCATGGAACCAACTGCCATTCCAAAGTTTGTGTGTGCTCTAAAGGACTCAGGTGTGTTGATGGTGTGCGCAGATGTAGATGGTTTGCTATTTTCTTTCTTACATAATAAATTCTAGTATATAGATAACGATAATGTGAACACCTCACAGTGATGTGTAAAAACGCATGCGTTATGACTTGATTGTCAATCTCTCAAGGGGGAGCACAGTCTCGACATATCCCCTTAAGCTCCTTTTGTTATTTGTCATGAATCCAAACCCGATAACTATGAACACTGTGCCGTGTTGTAGAGCAGCAATGTCTTCCTTTGAGAGGCAAGTGAACACCCCTCACACTCGCAGTGTCAGCATGAGTGTGTAGTGGTAGCTCGTCTTCGTTATGAGGTGGTCAGGTCTCGCATCTGTCATTATCCATGGAGTTTCTATCGTCCAGCTGGCTAACTGGCAGCTCACCATAGCACACGACTGTCATGCAGGCGCCAATCAAAAAAGACCCAGAGCTTCCAAACTGATGTCAGTGAAGCTCTCAAAATGTAGAGCGAAAGACAGGGGGAGAGATACCAGTGGCCACTGAGGAGAGGCTGATGATGCCTTGCCCAAAAGCTCCTCATTGCTGAGTAGTTTACGTCAAAGGTGAGCTCGCCAAGCACCTCATCCTCGGTTGGTTTTCCAAGTGGGAGTTAAGGCCCTGGCTGGTCCGGGGCTCAGCTCAGGCAGCTGAAGAACGAGCCTGTGTCCATCCCGAGTACATAACAATTGAAGGCTCTCCTGGAGATGAGATTCAAGGCCGTGACGTAGACTAGAAAGGCTATTCAAGGATTCAGTTGGGTCTACATTGGTTTTACAGGGTCTAGAACTTTTGTCTACTTGCGAAAATGGTCTTTTGGGTTTTGTTTTTTTTTTTTGGTTCTTTTCCCTTTAAAACTCTGATTTCAGTTCCCATTTTAGAAGGCATTAGGCAACTATGGCTTTAGGGGTCGCAAAGTGAGACACTCATGAATATTTCAGAGGTAAACTTCCAGCAATGGTGTGCACACTTGCAAAAACTCTGTGCTTCACCCGACAGTTTACGTTTGGTATAGTAAAGTACTGTCATTTTATTTTCTTTCCTCATTGTTGATTGTTAAGTTTGCCATCGCTTCATTCTCCACATTGTGACTGTCCTGCCCATGCCAGGCTGAAAAAGATGTCTTTCCTTTTCTATTGCGTAATACTGCCATTTGATTTAGTCATGTTGAACAGAATGAGTTACAATGTCAGAGTGCTAAGTCTGTTTTATCTTTGACAGAAGGTTTGCAAACCATAATGAAAATGTCATCTAACATGGGCTTCATAACATTCACATAACCAAAAGTATAATATTATCACTACATACAGTGTGCTGCATGTAATTATAATGCCATGACATGTGGTCCTTGTGTGTCATGGTCCTCCATCATATCGTGTTCCTTTTTTTTTATGTGCCTGTTGTATAAAACCAAAATACTCCTTGATTTCTGTTTGATATGATTTTGTCTAAATTGAGGATATGCAATCTGCACCACCAATGCCACTGATGGACACTTACTGTATGCTCCGCGAGACACAGATGTTCTGGCATCAATTAAAAATTATTACAGCCACATATATAGTGGCTTAATAACACTAACACAAACTACCCAAAATGTGTGAATTTATGTAATTAATGAGAATAGAGTTGGTTCAAAAGAACTGTTACTCCCACAGGGGTTCGATTTTTAAAAATATCTTATTTTAATCAGAAAATATGCGCTATTATGTTTTAACATATCGCAAATTTTAATCCTTAATTGACAAAACATTCCAAAAGTCACACCAAAACTCATACATCTAATGTCAAAGACAAACGTCATGCATTCTCGTAGCATTCCAAAGATAAAAGATGTATGTTCATTTCACATGGCATCACACTATATAAAACAGACTTAGGTACTAGTCCATTGTACTGCGGTCATAAGAGGAGAGTAAACAGGGAGAAAAGGTGGTCACTGGAGTATCTGGTTGTGACTTATGCCGGATTTTATTTTTGAAATGTTGGAACACAGAGAACAACTCATCGAGAACTGTATAAAGTATATTTCAATGGAATGTTCATGATCTATCTTTTTATATTTTGAAGAGAAAAAAAAATAGAAACATATCAATAAAGTGTCATAATTGAACATATTTCGACTATTGAGACTTAAAATGTATGAATGTCAATGCGATCTAATGTGAACCAATCTCCATAGCAGCTTGAATGAATAACTGATTAAAAGTCCTGAGATGCTTTTTAAAAGACATTAAAAAATTGCTTAAAATCATTGAAATGAACTTCAAATAAATGAAAAAGTGATATCAATGGTGTGCCAGTTTGTCTCAAATGTGTAACTGATAAAACATGTGCTCCTGTGCATGTTATATAAATTAGTTGGATACTGTACTAGTGTTGATTGTCATAGTTATCAGTATTCATTACTCTCTCATGTACAAGACACCTCAGTCCAATGAATATGTATTGACTGATATCTGATCTAATGGGGAGACATGTGATTTTCCAATACCTTTTTCTAAGAGACTGAAAGGTGACATTCACTTTGGTGTATTTTGATGCCATCTTGGCCATCAAAGACAGTTTGAGTATCTGTCTGCTTCCTTTCCTCTTAGCCATTGTGTCACACTGAGCCGTCCCAAGCTCCTAAAATAAAGATTTGTGATATAATTGCAATCCATAATTTTGAGCTCAACTGTAACAGTGTAACATGACATTTGAGAATGAGGAGGTAACACTTAAGTGCTCTCCCTGTAGCATCGGTCTCGATATCAAGTAGCTGTTGCTGATCTATAGTGTGAAGTCTAATGTTTTTGAAACAGGACACCAACTACATGCGAGACTCAATCCAGAAAGAGCCTTACTGAGTACAGACAAACTGTCATTTTGACGGTCAAATATGGTATATAATACAAAACAGTCCCAATGCAGATCTAGAGACAAAAAAGGGGGTGTAGCAAAGGGAAGTACACAAGAAGGACAATATAACAGAAATACCACATGACAAAGACTTTCAGTTTGAAGTAACTAAGTCATAATTCCAAAAGCAGTAGCATAAGTGAGTTATATTAACTTGAATACTAATTATGTGTCTGGCTCATAGGAGGTCTGGCAATCACCATCTCTATATGAGAGTTTTCAACACAGCATGGGGCAATTACCATAATTTCAAAGAGGCTGAATAATAGCTGCCTGCATTACAGGAGCACGAGTCACAAAACTACAAACTTATTTTATATAGTATGGGGGAAAGGCTCAAAAATCATGGCAACACAGGCAAAACACAAACAATAGTATATGTAAACAATATAATAATTTGGCAAAGTGAAACAGCGGTCAGGTGTCACAGGTTGAAGCTCACTGACAAGGATGAAAGGATATTTTCTAAAAACCCAAAATCTAAGTCCTCAAATATTACCACAGAATTGCAAGGCTGTCATTTGCACACCGGCTATATTCAAGATTAAGGCACAGGTGCATAACGTGCTTTAGGAAATCACAAAGTCTGGACCAATGTATGATGAGTCATGTATCACCCTCTTTTCAAAATCCGCATAACTTTACTGTATGTTTACAAAGCCAAAGATGCTTTCAACCTGCGATGTCAGCCCCGAGCTATTCAACAGTCATAAGGTCATAAAGGTCTTCTTTGGAATTTAAATACTTCGTATGGACAAAAGTATTGGGACACAACTCTCAATCATTGATCTCAGGTGTTTCATTCAGTCCCATTGCCAAATCAAGCAGCTAGACATGCAGTCTGCCTTTAGCAGGGAAATCTTCCTGTTGCTCAGTCAATGGTAAACATTCAGACTTGTTTTGTCATCTAATAGGTGATTTCGAAACTGTTACGCCACCATTAAGGAAAGTGTTTGCCAATCATGTTTGGCTGTGAGTCTAACTGGGGTAGATTGTTTATGTTCCATTTGTGTCATGGATGGAGATGCTGTTCTGTCTTGTAAAAATGTTAGTTTGTTATAGGCCATATGGCTTCAGATGGTGTGATTACTTGAGGCCTGCCTGACCATGCTTTGGATGAAAATGATTTTGTTTATGAAAATCTCTCTAGCATGTATTGTACTTCCTTAAAAACTTTCAGTGTAACTGTAATCTGGCACTGGAATTATATTTTAGTTTCATACAACAATTTTCCAAAGATTTAAAACAAATGATTTATTCTTGAATAATAAGTATATTAACTGATCAAAGGTTGTCTTAAATTTTTATAAATACTTTATAAACAAACTGCTCAGATTGATAGTGGTCTCTGGTGTATACACTGAAAAACAAAGTCAAGAGTGGTTTCATGAACACTAGGTTATAGTCAAATTCTCTCCATGGCCTAACAGTGGAAGATGTGGACGTCATTGATCAACTTCTGCTTCTTTAAGACATTGAGGTCCTCAAAGACCTCTTGAAAAATGGTCCAATATAATTCTACATACAGCTCAGGGCATCTTGTCAACGGTTGGTGTAGGGTTGAAAATGTTCTTAGGGCAGAAAGTTTCCCTTCTCCATATTAAATTCTTGATATGCATATATTGTTGGATGTTTGCGTAATTGAGTCACCCTGTGTACAAAATGTGCAAGCTTGTTTTCATTAGCAGCACAACACAGCAATGACTCATATTAACCAGGCTTAATTATATAATTGATGGCATGTTATCACATATGTTATCAAGTGGCAGTGTGTTCAGTGGCAGCCCAGTGAGCAGTGGTTTTTTAAAAATATTT
>OMLB01005315.1:16663-28527 GCA_900302555.1 Myripristis jacobus
ATTTATTATTTTTTTTCTGTATGTGGAGGCAGGCATGAGGAAATGTCGGCAGAGGCCTTTTTGAGTTTTATCTTCATTGTGTTGATACACCACCTCCCTCTGGTGGTGCAAACAGGTCTTGGCAAAAGAGCCTGCACTGGTTTATTTAGATGGATAAAGACTGCAAGTAAATCACTGAATATTTGAATAATTTATTGTAAGCATTAGTTTTTATTTTTTATTGATTTATTTGATTTTTCTCCTCTACATATGTTTTTTGTAATTCACAAAAAATATTTGTGAATGCAGAAAAAAATTACCTAACATCTGGATTTACTGTTCTCCTAAACCTTCCCCATATTTTTCAGTTTGTAGTTAAATGTTAATTTTTGTTTTGCACTTTAATTTTCAAACATCAAAGATGATGCACTCATATGATTTTGTCACATTGTATTTAGTGAGAGATCACAGGTACATTTTTTATGGACAGTCTGTATCACAGCTTTACATCATTTAAGATCTAAGAACATTAAAAAAAAAAAATTATTTGAGTCTTCTTAGATAATTCAATTCCGTGTTGTAGGAATGCTTGCAGAATTTGCATGCCCCTGGTCTTGAGAATTTATTATACAAAATTAGTGGAATCTTAGAAAATATAAGAAAAATGGAAACTTTTGCTAAATATTGATCAAAAACCAAACTAACCACATTGCATTTTGTGAAATTAGCATTTGATTCATGATCGTTCCAACCAGTGTCAAGGTGATCGATCCATATTCTTATGAATGACCAGTAAGTTAGTTATTTATCAGGGACACAAATACTATTCTATCATTGTGCCACTTTGTTATTTGAAGCAAGTTTCTGAAATGGGTTAAATATGAGATATTCAAATAGACAATCACCAACAACTGGGCTGGCGATGACCACCGTCCAGTATTTTCTGTGATTATCACTGTCTACATTTGACTTAGTAAAGGACAGTGAGGGACCTCTGTCAGCCTTACAGAGTGCCATGGTTGTTAGAGCGGGTCACACCATCCAGTGCTGGGAAGAGGGGGGGTGACATTTGATAGGAAGGGTGAAGGTTGCCTCAGCCCATAGCAAAAACCGAGGGAAAGGACAGGGAGGGGTTGGAGGGGTCTCGCGGAGATTGAATTTCAACAGGACAGCATTCCTGAAAAATTTCAAGACAGACGTGAGACAGCAAGGCGTGAGACGAGACTGTGGATGTCCCCAGGGCAAACAAGAGGGAGCACAGCTTGTGTACAGCCTTGTGGAAGAGGTGAGCTGCACGGGCAGGAGATCTGTGGAGTCACATGAAGACAGCTAAACACAGACTTTGTGTATAGGAGAGACGCACATGATGACACAGAGAAAGATAAAGATCCTGATGAGCAACAGGAAACAAAGAATGTGACTTTTCAACCTGCCCATTAGTCTCTGTCATCGGCTGCTTTACACTTAGTGAGTGACTTTTCATCTCGCTAATTGTGTACTAACAGTATCTGTTATGTCTGCTATTTTTGGGTGCATTCGATTGACAAGTAATTTTCACAGTTCACCTTTGCTGTTGAAAATTAAATAAGATAACACCTCTATGAATCATTAGTGGGTGAGAAAGATTTTTTGAGTGAAGGTCTTTGTTCTTTGTGGTGAGGTCTGTGATGGCAAGTGTTTACTGAACAACAGCTGCAGTATGTTCCCTTGAGCTGTCTGCTTTAACAGCTTAATACTAATAAATCAATTGAATACTTATACATATCATAAATCAGCTGAAGGAGCTGTCACTCTGGTTTCAGACAGATTCCCCTTTAAGTCCAAAGTCCAGTTCTACAAATTCAGGAGGGTGAGGTGCAGAACTCCCTGACCCGGGACACAAGCAGGAATGGAGAACAGTGACCATGGAGGAGATGTGGGAGGAGGTGGAATGATAGATAATGATGGAGAGAAAGACAAATACCTTAAGAACCAGCTCAACAGTGAGGAGAAAGGAGAAAAAGAGATCAAAGTGAATGAGAAGGAGAAGAAGAAGGACAGCCGGCGATCTGGTTCTCTGTGGAGGAGTGGATGGGCGCTGAGTGAAAGGCTGGCCATCAATGTCTCAGGGATGCGGTACGAGACGCAGCTTCGCACCTTAGCCCAGTTCCCTGACTCCATGCTTGGGGACCCACAACGGCGGCTACGATACTTTGACCCACTGCGGAACGAGCTCTTCCTGGACCGCAACAGGGCCTGCTTTGATGCCATTCTTTACTTCTATCAGTCAGGCGGGAGGCTTCGGAGGCCTACCAACGTGCCTCTGGACATCTTTATGGATGAGCTGACATTCTATGAGCTGGGAGAGGAAGTCATGAACCGGTTCAAGGAGGATGAAGGTTTTCCCAAAGAGGAGGAAAGGCCATTGCCAACCAACGAAATCCAGAAAAGACTATGGATGCTGTTCGAGCATCCCGAGTCCTCGTCAGGCGCGCGGATCATCGCCATCATCAGTGTTATGGTCATTGTGGTGTCCATCCTCATTTTCTGCCTGGAGACACTGCCTGACTTCAGGAATGAGAAAGAGATGCGAGAGGTAAGGAATGTGGATAATAATGATGAGTACAGGATGTCTGGTTTTTCAAAGTCTTGAAATTTCAGGAAAATCAGGTGGATGAGGAGAGGTAACAGTTGGCTATCTTTCAATTAACAACTATTGGCATTTAGAGGGCTAACATCAACAAATAGGTAAAACTGTTGTAAGTGAAAGTGACACCATGAAATACTACAATTTTACTTTTGCTTAAACCAAACTCTAAGTTCTAAGTAGACCCCAGATGGATAACAGAAGATAGATGACAGCAATGTCATTCTGAAAGGAGTATTTCTTTTGAACAAAATACCAGTGTTTTATAACAGTTCATAAGATGGATTCAAGTTGAATATTCATTCAATTCTGCTTGAGTGCAAAGCTTTCAACTTTGATGACCTACTCCAAAATGGGCCTGTAAGAAAGCCCAAATTAAACCTGGATATCCCTAATGGTCTTGAATGAGACGTGGGACCGCATGTGTGAAATGGAAACATGATATCACTAACAGCAGGTGTTTAGGTAAACACACACTCAGTGAGTACTACAGTATTAAGAGGAAAAAATATTGACATGGAGACAACTTCTGGCCAATATGGTTGGAAACAGACCAGCGAGAGAGACATCTAGGAAGGCTTATGGTGTGATTATTTTAGGTCGGCTGTTAAATTTGATACACTTGGATCAAGGCAGTGTGAAAGGGTACAGGGAGTAACGGGTGGGGACTGGAATACAAATAAAAGGAGGACGAGGAGGAAAGGGAGAATAAGGTGTATTGAAAAAGGTCACACAGCTGACTGGACACATACGTGAAGGTGAGCTGAGACCTTCCGGTGGCTTAGATTCTGGAGGATGAAAGGTCTCATTGGATGAGTAGCATACGTTGTTTCATGTTAACACATTCCTCTAGGACTGCTGTGCTAGGCCTGCTGCCTTTGCACAAGCGAGCTGCCAGGAAACTACTGTAACTCACTCCTGTCCAAGTCAGTGGCAGCCCCACCGAGCTGCTCTGGCAATGTTGCGCAGTTGCAGTGTTGGGAAAGATGGGATAGCGATGAAGGTGGAGATGGATGGGGAGCGGTGTAGTGAGGCACTATCATGTTTCTCTTTGGAGATCTCATGTGGCTATATATAGTCTTAGGAGAGCCCTAGGAGCACATCAACACATAGATGTCCACCTTTATTAATAAACACTGTCACAACCTGCTACTGAAAGTCATAAGCAATAACTTACTGTACAATTGAGCTTCCTTGTAACTTTTATGCATACTACATATTTCAGTACACTCATTTTCACATGCATGGAACCCTTTGTTCCATGTTTTATGGGTTAAATGTCAGATACTTTAAGGAAAACAGCCATTACTTGACAGTGAAAGTGGAACGACGGGTGGACGGATTGACAGAAAGAATGGCACTACTATGATTGAAATGTAATGCCACACATGTCATACACTTCAATGATGGCATGATGAAATGGTGGATGACACGGTTCTTTGCCATAAAATTTATTACTTTATCGGAACACCAAGAGGGTAGTATATCAGCAATAGTTTGCAAATTAACAAGTAGCTCTACATTAAGGGTGCTTTCACACATGCAGTATTTAGTCGGTTTGAATTGATGCCTGGTGCGCTTGCCCTCTTGGGGAGGTTGTTTGTGAACGCATTTGACCCAACTGCAGGAAGTGAATCAAACGCACAACATTTTATTATCCCAGGTCATGGTCGGAAGTCATTGGCTCACGTTGTCCGGTCATACCAACTTCTGATTACAGCACAGCCTCTGTGGAAAGAATGGATCAACACATTGTTGACAGCCCTGAGCCTTAGCGAGTGCTGAAACTGACCCACAACTTCCGAATGTATTTGACAGGAACACCAAAATAGGACTACTGCCAGTCACCAAACATCTGCTTCCTGTTGCACATGCTCATTTCATTTCCATGAGTTCTATGTGAACTTGCAAAAGGTTTATTTACATTTTTCGCTGGTAAATTTCTCAACAATGTAAGAAAGACTGTGTCTGGCCATTGAATGAAAGAATACGCTTCCAGCCCTGCACCTTCCCACACACCCTTCAGCAAATGTTTTCTATTTTCTGGTCTGCTAAAAATTATGCAGTGTGAAATCACATTCAATCAAATTGAAAACAAACCAAAAGTATCAATTAGTCTCTGACTCAAACCAGGCAAACAGATTTACATGTGAGAGAGTGCCGTTAGTTAGCTTTGGAATGGACAAACTGAAATACAATCTAAAGACCACGTCTGTAAAATTACAGTTAAATAGTGTGTTTTCATTTGTGTTACTGTGATGTGAGGTTACAAATACATCTTTTCTTTTGTCCCTCTCTGTCCTCTCTTCTCCCCTTCAGGAATACTTTTACAAGTACTACTCAAATCCAAAGAATGAGTCAGAAAACATGCCCCCTCCACCCAGTGTTTTCCAGGACCCTTTTTTTATGGTGGAAACCATGTGTATCTGCTGGTTCTCCTTTGAGCTCATCATGCGCTTCACTTGCGCCCCCAGTAAGACGCACTTCTTCAAGGACGTTATGAACATCATTGATTTCAGTGCCATCCTGCCTTATTTTGTCACGCTGGGAACAGAGCTGGCCAAAGACAATGATGCCTCTCCAGCTACATCCCTGGCCATCATCCGAGTCATCAGGCTGGTGAGGGTGTTCAGGATCTTCAAGTTGTCTCGTCACTCCAAGGGCCTCCAGATTCTGGGTCAGACACTGAGGGCCAGCATGCGTGAGCTGGGCCTGCTTATCTTCTTCCTATTCATTGGCGTCATCCTATTCTCCAGTGCCATCTACTTTGCTGAAGTGGACCACAATGAAACAGCCTTCGTCAGTATCCCGCATGCCTTCTGGTGGGCGGTGGTCACCATGACCACGGTGGGCTACGGTGACATGTACCCAGAGACGGTGTGGGGCAAGCTGGTGGGCTCCATGTGCGCCATTGCTGGTGTGCTAACCATCTCGCTGCCTGTGCCTGTCATCGTGTCCAACTTCAGCTACTTCTATCATCGCGAGACTGAATGCGAGGACCATACCGAATACACGCACGTTAAGACAACACTGTGGGAGGAAAATGAGCCTGAGGGGGAGTATACAGAGGACGGGGATGGGGATCCAGAGGGAGATTATTATACTATTGAAGGCATCTGCAACCCTCTGAATGGGACTCTGCTGGGTGGACTGTGTGCAGGGCAAAGTATAGAGTCCAGAGGAGGAAATCTATATCTACGGGAACCACTAGTTACTCAGGTGTAACAGGAAGGTGACTGTATTATGTGCCCTGCATGGTCATAAAGACACACAAGGAAACAAGTGGAGAGGCAAAAGGCTGCACAAGTCAATAAAGAAGAATTTATACGTCTGAAGAGAGACTAACAAACAGAAACTGGTGAAACAATCCAAGTGAAATCATCCAACACAACATACCAGACAATACAAGGGTTGGCTTTATTAAGCCAATTGCCACTGAAAAGGCATTTTTTTTGTACAATTAAGTTTCAAATAAGCAAGACTGAGAAATAAATTACAGTGAGTGAGTGTTACTTTCCAGGGTCATGTTATTAATGAACTGATAAGCTGTAAAGAATTAATTCTATTAGCTTGAGTTTGAAATGAAACCGACTTTCTGAATTTCTGTGCCTTGAAACTATAATGTCTTAGTACTGTCACTTTGCGCCTTAATGTTTTAAATGGAAGCAGATAGTTAGCAATGTGGAGATCTTGCCTCAACAGAAGTCAAAAATACAAAATCAGTTTTAGCAAACAGAGTAAAATATCATGTAAAGCAGTCCAACATTCACAACATTCTTCTGTACGTAATGTAAAATGAACATTTCTATAGTTTTTGCTTCTTGTATGTGCCACCATTTCCAGTGACCTGAGATGACTGACATAACCTTTGTAAAAGGAGTTAGTATCACCATAGCATAATGACACACTGCTACACACAGGAGGTAAAAGGGGAAAGTTTTGATTGCTAGTGCCAAAGGCCTATATTTATGTTTTGGATTTGTGCAATAACTGTTTTTAATAAAGATTATATTTTATTAATTTTCTTAAAAGAGGCTGTGTTATTTGTGTGCTATTTCTGAGGTGTTTAGCAGCCTGACAATTTGCAGAGAAGGAATAAAATAAGGTTGGTATGGATGTGGCTATAGGGGCCGGAGTCAAAGGCAAATTTTCCAAAACTGTTTGACTGGCATATAAAACAATTGTTTGATTATACTTTGTACAGCTGATACAGCTTGGCCATTGCGTACTGATTCACTCAGAGGATGTTATTTGGAAAAAGACATGTAATCAATCCAAAGCAGAATGAGCAACTGGTTGCCAAGTCCTGTAAACTTCAGTTACTCAACTGACTCAGGCACAAATGAGCAGATAATTAGTGAGAGAAGTGGAAAATATTAGCACCATCATAGTGATAGTATAGTGATCATATCGGGTACCTTGAAATATATCAAATACAGGAAATTGGAGGGGAAATAATTAAAATGATACAAAAAATCAGGCTTAGTGACGGGTCTGCCAGATCAAGTCTGTCTCTCTCTCTGTACCCATGACTGACCTTTCCAGCAGCTACAGTAACTGTAAGCTCCCGGCAGCTTTGCTCTCAGGTTCACAGGAACACATAAGCCTTCGCACCACAACAGGACGGTGACCCATGGAACGGCATGTCTGCTAATGGTAACACTGCTAACTGAGGCTGACTTAATATTTGTTTGTCTGTTTTTTTGTTTTGTTCACTATTATTAACTACACATCTGAGCAGTAAATACCCATCATTTTAGAGAAGCAAGCATTTTGACTGCTCTTAACACTGAAATAAACAGTTTATTAGGATGGACAACACTGAATCCTGATGAAGGCTTGCCAATCATGCACCACCAAGAATATGAAACAACATGTTATTAAATAAGACTTAGGTCTTATTATTAATGTCAAAACTAAACACTATAGCCTGCCCTACTGAGTCAAAACCTCACAATGTTGTCTGTTTACATACAAATAAAATTTATGGAATATTCTGCAACAACCAAGCAATAGTCACAAATAAAAAACTCCTATGTAACAATGAAAATCTATACTGTGGCTCCAATGTACCTTCACATCTTATTATACAGGGTTTAAAGCAGATCTATTTGGTTGGTTATTGATGGGGAAATGTACACTATGCATATCTTATGTATGTTAAGAGAAATTTCAGTAACTAAGTTTTTCTCAGGCTGCTGACATTAAGCTCTAGTGTAGCTTCCCGTCTTGACTTTACATTTTAAAAAGCTGCACACCCATTTGTGTGTTTGTGCCTGTGTGACTTTGGGTGTGTTGAGCTGCCGGTCTTGATCCGCACAGTCACCTCTCTCCCACCTTTCACCTGAGCTCCTGTCGGCAAAAAACAGTCAGAGGTGGAGGATTCAGTTTCTGTGCTGGTATGCTACATAGCTATGGTAAAAAACATATAATGTGAACACCACCTGAATGTTATGAGCTTGGCATTTGGAAATTCAAGTGGGAGGATTTCTCCCATGCTGTTGTCTTGAATGCCGCCTACTGCAATACAAAGCTGCTTCATTGTGCATGAAATAGTCAAACAGATATAGGGCTAAGTGTTAAACGTAAAATAATGACAAAACAAATACCTAAAGTTGTTTTTCTATTCTTTATGGGAAGACTAACAGGCGTTCCAAAGTTTTTGCTGCTCTGAAATCAGCCAGACTAACATATTGTTATTAACACAGCTCATTTGAATGCTCTGATGTGAGAGTAGGGGAATCTCAAGTAGAAACTTTTCCGTTTTTATTTATTTATTCATTTAGCTACAATTAATTTTTTTTATTGAAAATTTTCTTACAATAACACAACAAGAGAGTAATTCCAGACCTGTTTGGCATACTGTATAACAATTTCAAAGTATAGAGGAATGTGGCAAAAGAAATGATGAAGTACTTAATAATAAAATGTTATGTCTTTACGCACAGACAAATTTAAATTCGACCACAGAACATACACATTTATAACTTGAATATGGTCTAAGTTTGGCTGGTCACTGTAAACATGAATTTAAACACACACTTACTAACTAAATGTGAACAAATGCTGATCCTTCGGTTCACAGGCTATGCCACACTGTTGGACAGGCAGCCTTCCGCCTAACATCATGGCCGCTGGAAATGTCCCAGTTTTCATGAACGCAACACAATGTGCCGTTTGAGGGTTGATATTACGGTGGGGAAAAAAAATGCTGCCTTTTCACAACACAACACATCGGGCTGCAGTACATGGTGACAGCAGCGTCCTCAGGGTCCTAAAAACTGTAAACTCTGACAGAAGTTTAAAAGATTGTTAGGAGATGCCGACCGAAAGTTGGTCTAGAGACTGATGTATATTCAACCATTACATAAAGAAAAAACTGTAGTCTAGGCTATCTTACAACGGCAGAGGACAATTTCTGCATTTAAGCATGTAGATTCATTTGTAGGAAATTCCCATACACTTATAAAAAACAGAAAAAAATCTCTATTTTAGCTTGGGCCAGCTAAAAAGACTGCAGATAATGTAATCAGAACCGACAGCATGTGTTTAGCTTTTGGCAAATTGCATATTAAATCTCGCCTTGAGTCAAGCCCTGCCAAATATCATTACTGATGTGTCCACTAGATAGCGCTACTGTCCTGCTAGTGTGTTTTCCTCCTCCCTTCTCTGTTTCTTTGACAGGTCAGCAGAAATACTGGGATCATCCAGCAGGTGTAATAACTCACTGTACTGACCTGGGCTGCTTTGTTTTGATATATCATAACCAAATTACTGAATTATTGCATCAGTGTTTGCACTCGGCTGAGTTGCAGAATTTAAAAAGCGAATCGTGACAGTCCATCATGTTATACTTACTTTCATTCATGAACTTTATTTTCCTTTTTGATTGTCCCATAGAACATTCATAAACTGCTTGCACTTCTTTCCATTCATAATACAGAAAAGTAAACATCATAACCCTCAAGCGTCATAATGATAAAAATCAGCATGATATGGCAACATGGGCCATGTTTTACTCACATACAACAAACATGCCTTCAAACTATAAATAACAAGCTTCCACACACTGTAGATAGTATAATCCAGCCTTTAAAAGACAATATGCAAAACACAATAAATAATAAATAACTGTAATAATAACATTGTTTTCATACAAACAGTATCAAAATTCAGTGTCATGGTGCTGCACTGCAGAAATGGAATTTAAAATAATAAATAATATAGCATGACTGGACATCAAGATCAAATCTAGACTCTGTTTGCATTTATGGAATCTGTGCAATATATTGTTTATCTTCTGTGTTTATCGCTCGTCTTTACTTGTCCGCTGAGAACTGAGGACTGACCAGTGAGCTCAGGCCCATCCCCAGAGGGTCGTCTGAGTCCATGTTGAGGTTTTCTTGAGGTTTCGGATGGTGCACAGAGGCAGTCTCCGCCGCCAAGGTATTCATGAGGGGTAGGAATCGAGTGAATGGGAGGGCATTTTGCTCCGGGGAATGTTTTGATGCCAGAGACACAGGAAGTCCATGATGCAAGGAAAGGAAACGGGTGTATCCGTCAGCCAGCAGCAGCTCTCTGAAGGTGCAGTCAGCCTCGGTGTAGTGGCTCTGAAATTGATAATGCAACAAATTCTTAATTTCTGTCTTTGTTTCTCTCTGTATCAGTGCCTCTGAAGATCCAGAGTGGATCTAAATGCAGTGCTTGTTGGCTCCCAGTTAGGTTTACAAGAAGAACAAAGGATTTGGAGTTTTGTAGTTGTCTTTGCTTACCTGTCCCCTCAAATGGCCTTGACTGTCCACACAGAGATAGAGAGACGATGACCGTCCCTTAATGACGATCTGACCCGGCTGAAGTGATTTCAGCTCCAGCAGACCTGGAAACACAGACCAACCAACCAAGAACCAAGAGAACAGGCATCAAAATAAGCAAGAAATTAGAAATAGGCACTGCTTTGAGATGAGTTTTCTGGCGATTTCTCATTATTTTACAATGTGCCATGGTTTGTAGAGAGAATTATGTAGAATATATGGGCACAATAAGAAAAAAAAGAGCTATACGACTCCCGAGAATGTTCTCTGACTTGTCTGCCAAACACTCACTGTGAAGAGACTGAGCTGCACCTCCTGAAACCTGCCCATCTGGGGTCATCTCCAGATACATCCCTCTTCTGTGATTCTCTGCAACAAAACAAATTATTAAACATAATGAAAACAAATGTTTGATCAGTAAAATAATGTAATAAATCGTATTTTGATTCCACATCAGCTCCTTTTAATTGTAGCATTTCAGTAAATACCTGTGTAGAGGTGCCTCTCCCTGACTTGATCATTGAAGGACAAAAGTGGGTTTGAGTCAGTGATATAAAATGACAGAGAGACAGGTAAAAGAATAATCCAGAGGAAAGCAGAGAAGAAAGAGAAGGAAACATGTGGAAGAAATGACATTTAGAAGAAGAGACTGCACAAAAGGAGCCCACTGGAAACAACAACAACAAAAAAAGTCAAATTAAATAAATAATAAATACAAAATAAATAGTTTATGAATAAATAGATAAGAAAGGTACAGTGCAGATGCGTTTGAGCCAGCTGTTTTTGATCAAACCATAAACTGAGGCAAGAGTTTGGACCCTTATAAAGGCGAGCGTGGGGCCACGACGAGAAGGAGGTTCTAGAGGAGAGATGAGTCAGATGGTTTCCTAGAAATCGAAACAGTGATTTCATAGGAGGGAGATTTGTATGCTTACACTATGTATGGACTTCTTCCTGGAGTATTAAATATAGACATTGTCCTTAAAGTTGGCTCTTTGAACTTCCATGGAGTCCAGTGTTAAGTGGCCCTCAGAAGTTCAGACATTTTAGGTTTGAATTTGCTCCCTGTTGCCACCATTTCGCCACTTGTAACACACAGTTTAACATCATGCCACAGGTTACCATTGAGAAAGCTGTGTGTTAGACCCCTGAATAAAAGTATTTCTCTATGTGAAAATTGTGAGTGTAGATTTTCCTGTTTCACTTCACTGAACCCCTGGAAATAATTCTGAGTGATCCTCACGGCTGACAGACAAAAGTGTAGAAATTCAACACATTCTGTGAGCTGAAGAGTGAAAAGATTTTATTTTCACTACAAAAAAAGTTAATATTGTCTTCTACCATTGCATTATTGAGTGCTATTTTCAGTTTTATTAGGATTTGTATGTGATGATATGCCTTGACAAATTTGGAAAAAGTACTTACGGATACTGACAACAAACTACTTA
>OMLB01005317.1:3301-33379 GCA_900302555.1 Myripristis jacobus
CTTGCTCTGTGTGTGTGTGTGTGTGTGTCTCTCTCTCTCTCTCTCTCTCTCTCTCTCTCTCTCTCTCTCTCTGTCTCTTGTTTGTTTATTTATTTATTTAATTTATGTACTAAATCGACTGGCTCGTCTCCCACACCTCTTCCCTCTCATCTTGTTTATCTGGCTGGCTACTCTTACTGAAGGCAGCAGATATGCAACCTCGATATACACTGGGACGGTTTTTACATAGTGAATAGTCATATCTCCAGGTTTTGGTCAGTTTTTCAGGCTGTTAGACTAAAGTGGAGCAGATGGTGGATAAAGCAACGGGCTTTCGAAACAGTAGAATATCCTTTTTTTAGTAGAGTTGGGCGATGAATTAGCTGTATAAACACAGCATTATTCATGGTCAGAATAGATGGCCAGTGTTTATCATATGGAACTTAAATATCATGAGCTGGGTCACAATACGGTTGAGGCGCTTTGCTTTTAGTGGTTCAGATATAACACATGATGCATGAAAGCTGATCTTAGATCCATTATTGAGGGCAGAGGCTTATGGAAGAAGTGGCCAACGATAAAGCGCTGACCAGGACGCCTCACCTCAGGCGCACACATCTTTCCTGGAAGTCCCCTCTCCTTCCAGCAGGCGGAGGGCTGATGACGTTAGGCGAGCAGTTTCACGTAGCCAAAGGCCATGCACTCTTACTTGCACGTTAACTGCCCTCTCTTGAGCTCAAAGAGGTAAAAATAGCCATTTAGCAAGAATCCCAGTCATGTCTTGGTAACAAAGACTGATTTATACAAGTTGCTGCACTAAGCATAGAGGAGCTTTTGTGCCGCCCCTCCTTCTCCTTCTGCAGACCTCGTCACCAAGGCCATGAGCGCCAAAACCTCTGACGCTCTCTACACCCCTCTGTTAGAACAGGCTTTGTTCAGGGCAGTCCCAGGGTCCTAATCGCAAAGCTCGGGGAATCACAGCGCTTTACGAGATTACGCATTTGCTAGTGGCTTTTTTGTTAGAATGCAGTGTCATTGAGGTATTATGTGGGTTTTTTTGGGCATATCTGCGTCAACAAATGCAATTATGCAACCTTTTAAATGATATTCTGATATTTGCTCCAATACTTGGAATTGTTAGATGTTTAGCAAAATTCATTGTGGGATTTTCCCCCCAGAACCTCTGTATTCCTAAACCGTTCTGTTCAAACTAAATTGATAATTAATGATGAATTGGACAGTATTAATGACATGTTCATCTTTCCCCAAAACAAGAAGAAATTTTGATGGACCTTTTTCAAATAGGCCCGGGCAATATATCAATATTATGTCAAATCTGTTAAATGTCATATTACGATAAACAAAATCACAGATCATATCTAGTTTTATAAGTGTTGCATTTTCCTGGTTTTAAAGGCACCATTACAGTAAAGGGATGCATGCAGTTTTCTGAACATATTAGACTGTCCTAACTGTTTTATTATCTGTCTTTACCCTGCTTGGTCGTCATATCCACGTTACTAATGATTGTTTATCAAAAAGTCTCATTGTGAAGGCTGAATGTTTTTAAAGCACTAATAGTCCTCCTTACAATTTTGCCATCATATTGATGTTGAGGTATTTGGTCAAAAATATTGTGATATTGGATATTGTTCATATCACACAGCCCTAATTTCAGAGAATGTAATGATATTAACATTTGCTTTGACTTAGAACATGTAATGCTTGGTAGTATCCAAACATTCCCATATCCATCCCTACAAAGAATGAATTAGGTTAGAGGCCTAACACCTCATTTAAAATTTTCTCACTTTCCTGTTGTCATTGTTTACTCCATCCAGTGAGGCTGCACACAAGATTACACAGACCAATACTAAAGCCTGTGTACTGTTGCAGGTTTAATTTCCTGCCTGGGTGAGGGACACTGTAAATATATATCTAATGCAGGAAGGATTTTGCCCCATGTCATATCAACCGACCATAAAAGGTCATCTGTTTTCTGTTTTTCCGTAAGTTGTTGCCTGGCAGTGATTTCTGCTAGATTATAGTATAGCAGCACATACTAATTTGTTCTGTTATCACCAGTATCTTGACCTTCCCTCCTCCTCTTCATTCCCTGCTCATCCTGTCCCTCCCTTACAACACTCTGTTTCTCTCTCTCTCTCTCTCTCTCCCTCTCTCTCTCTCTCTCTCTCTCTTGCTCTGTTTTTCTGAGGAACAAACAGAGAAGCTGTACTAGCTGGGATGAGTCAGTGCAGCTGGGGTGCAGGTCATTTACCCACAGCCCACTCACACAGGACAGATGGCCCAGCCACTTCCATGCTGCTAAGTGCTAACTATGCATTCAGAGTCAGTGAGATAGGCTAAGGCTAAGGTCCGCTGAGTGAACTGGTGAGAGCTCAGCTAATGCTAACAAAACACTGAGCTGTGTTGATGTGAGTAAAGCACCTGGACTAACTGGGAAAGATAGACCAATTAAATCCACATAGTCACACAGAGACAAGGAGTCACATGGGCATTTGTTGCAATTTTGAAACAGTGTTGTGAGTATCTGTGAAATGAAAATGAAATGAAAAGTATTAATAACAAAACGATTTAGGTAGTACTCTGGTCTACATAACAGAACTAGATTATCTTATTGAGGCTTGTGATGACTGAAAAGAAAACCTCACTGTACAAATTGGCAATGAACTGAATGCATCACTTGTTTTTTCTTGATTTAATTAACCTTGATCATGAGTCATTTAAACTGTTACCCAATGCAAGACAGTACAGCAGGAGAGACAACAATTATGTTGATTTACATCAGTTAAGTTGATTTTAAATTTACTTTGAGTCAGCAAGGAGGGTAGTGTAAACACACCTGACATTTCACTGAACCTTGTGTGTGCGGGATGAGAGTGTCGTCTTGTGCTTCTGCTTCCAGTTAGGAGAGCACTATGACCCGATGCTTGGTCGTCAGTGTTTCTGTTTTTTCCCTGACCGTAAGGACTCCCATATTGCCAGGGTATGTCACTGATATTATCAAGTCAGCTCAAAACACCTCCAGCAGTGATTTCTGGCATCCCAGGACCATCACCTAGAGCCCCTCCCCATCTCTCCCTCTCTCTGTCTCTCATATTTCAGTTCAACTCAGTGAAGCGTTATTGGTCTGACATTTGCATAAAAAAACATGTTGCCAAATCAAATATTCTTACATAGACAGTGAAGCGGAAACAGTGAATAAACACTATATTGCAGTAAACAAATCTTAACACATAAAGTTAAAGCTAATGATTAATTGAAGCAGGTAAGACCATCTAGTAGTACAGCATTTAAATATCTAATATATGTTTCTGCCATAGTGGCATGCAGTAACAAACTCCCCTGCCAGCTGTACATTACGACTGTCTTTTCTGAGAATGGCTGCTTCAACTGTTTCAACTTTTCCTGTTCCACATTGGACACAAACAGTTTTGCTTTCCAGCCGTTCTTTCTTGTGGCGACCACTCTCAACAGTTTATATTTAGAAAGCTCTTGTCCTTGTGCAGACTTTTTTGGTTGACTCTCAGTTATTGCTGCTATACACTTAACTTATCTTTCCAATTGTATCATCCTTGGGACAGCCTCATTTTGCAGCCTGACAAAATGATAGCTGAGTTATGATTCCATACCTTTCCCACTGATTGAGGTGGCAGTACATTATAGGTTGCACCTGCAAAAATTTGGTTTCCCTTCATACCCCACAATTCCCTTCAGCCAGGTTTCTTCCTCTCTGCATACAATTTCCTAGTTTAAAATGTAAATATGCATCCTCATTGTGCATTTAATAGCTACATTACAGCTCAGGTAGACATGCTTACTAAAGCTAACCATTACTTGTCTGTCTTAGCAACATCCTCAATAGCAACTACAAGAGCCGGAGGCCTAAAGATCAGACTCCAGTATTCACCACTTTGCAGTGTTGGTATTTCACACTGAAACACTGGAAACAAACCTATTCTGTTTGAACATCTGTGTTTGGTATGAGGAGAATTTTTTCTTATTCCAATTAGTAGGTATCTTGAAGAAGGGTATAAAAGGGAAAGTATGGTGTGACAGCTTGAATGCACTTCTTAGTGACTTTGCCTGCGTTGGGGATGCCCAAAGAAAACAGCAGATATGTCCCTGCCCCAAGACACGTCCCAGCTCGTCACACATTAGACATACACAAGCATACACACAAAATAAACAAGTCTTTTTAAAGAAGAGCAGTTTCCTGTGTGTGCTTGTTGGTTAAGATTTATGTTATAATTTACTTGACAGTACACCTTTTGGTTGGCCATGCTTATCTCATTGGTTTGTGTGTGCTTCCTAGAACTGTAACGGTATGTATTCTCCAAACTGTCATCACAGCTGAAGGTTAAGCTGAAGATTAAGTGTTGAGCGTCCTCATCCTCAGTGACCTCCGATTACCAGAAATGAGCACACTGTTAAACAGAAAGAGAGATTAATAAAAAAAAATGTAATAAGAAAAACTACTTTAAAAAGTAGTCATGGCAATATTGATTTTTCAAGCTCTGAAATGCCTCCTTACAGTAGTTGTCAAGGTTTGTGTGTGTGTGCACGTTGTCTGCGTGCATGTCTTGACTGTGCATAGCACATTATATTGCAGAGATTATTGCTCATGTTGAAATTATTCCCAAGGGTTTCATAGTTGAAGTAAGGCTGAAACTACAATGCATGAGATAAAGCATTAGCACTGTGTTTAGTGTCTTGTTATTACTCTACCACTTTTCTTTGGGACAGTGCATTTAATGTGCCAGGCAGGCACATGCTTTAACGCTGGCCGGCTCATGAGCCAGGAATCATTTCACACACAAAGGACCCCAGGGTCACTTTTCACACATTGTCCAGCAGCATCATAGAAACAGCACACCTCTCCATGGTTTGAAGGGATAGTCTTGTTTCATGTCCTGAATGCTTGTGCTGCAGGAATACAGAACCCCACAGGCCTGCCTCATTCATTAACCATTAGAGATATGGAGGATGAGTTTAAGTATGCAGTTTAACAGCCCATGATGGCAGTCCATTCGCATTAGCAATTAGTGCGCTTAAAAGCTTTTTACGCTGCATTAAGCTATCTATGGCATGAAGCACAATTAGCCTTTTAAGTGCTGTGAAACTGGAGTTGGTAGAGCCTGAGTGATGTTGCAGGGATGCGTTCAGAAACATATTTAGAGCAACAAATTGGTGCAAAACTCCATTTGTACAAGAGCCTGAGCTGAACACAATCTCGCTTTTAACAACTGCTGCCTATAGGATGTGTGGAACGAATTTCAGCCGCCTAGCCATCCAAGTCTTATCACATAACTGTCAACCCTGATTTAGAATAATATCATAATCAAGACACATTGATGCTTATTTATCTCTTTGCTTTGTTCTAGCACGATCTTTGAATCAGATCAGTCCTGAGGTTCTGTGATGGAAAGGACTTGTGTTGCTTAGCCCATGGGACTTTTCCACACTCTGATAAAGAAAAACTGTGTGGATGATTTCATGCTTTACAACTTCATGTTACTGGCAAAGGAATAAGGAACTCAACCAGTTCCTCAAACAAAAACTGATGACTTGTTATTTTCAGTATTTAAGAACTAACAAAAGAACCCCTCACACTGTCCACTTCACTTGCAGTCAGAGATATTTAAAAACAACATCAGTTTATTTAACAGACAAAAGGAGAGATCATCTTAAATAGTTTGATTGACCCACCTGGACCATTCAGGTTACACTGCAGACTGACATCACCCATTGAATTCTTTTATGAAACCCACATGTACCAACCAGGTTGGACTACAGATTGACATCACTCATTAAAACAATCAGTTATCATGTATAAGCATATCCTGGCGCCATAGACCTACAATATGAACCTTAAACTAAATGTGTCCTCATATAACGAATATATGATAAGTACCACAAAATGCTCATAGACATAATAAAGAAAAGCTGCCATACCATGATAAATGTTTAAAATGTGTAATTCAAATCTGGTTGGAGTTTGCCAAAATTGTCTTCTTGAGTCTGTCCCTGGACAAGATTTAAAATGATCTCTCCTTTTGTCTGTAAAATGGCCAGATGAAGGTCTCTGTGCCAAAATGTTGTTATTATACATCTCCTACATATGTCTCCTAAATATTACCTATGGCCTCCTCCTACACACCTATTGATCCATAGGTGTGCCTAAGTACTGCTCTTTTATTTCTTTTTGTATTTAAGAACTGACAGATGATTTACTTCAAGGAAAGGTTTCTGTTGGTGTCAGTCATCATTGAACAGGCAACCGTTTGTTTCCCGTACTTGGTCTGCGTGGTCTCTATCAGTAAGCTGGTGAAGATGGTGGAGCTCAGACACCAGATGCCATGCAGGGCCTTTGTGATAACAAAGACCACTGACCTCTGGAGGCCAAGGCTGAGACGCTGCAGGCCTGTAACTGTGGAACAGAGAGCCATTAACCTCCTTCATATTTGTTTTGTCTGTCTGCCAATTGTATGTTATGCAAGTACCTAATATGCACATGCTGCTAACCGGCTTTCTTTCCTTCAGTCTCTTCATCCTCCCCTCTCCCTACAGTCCTATCAGGCTGCCTAAGTTGCCCGTTTCCTCTTTACTCTCTCTTCTTTTTCCCCACCTCAGCCTCTGTCACTCTGTAGTGCTGTTAGTCTACGAGGCCTCTGACGGCAGCGTGACTCCACTCAGATGGCATCTCCTCCCATGCCCCCCCACCCCCCTCTCGTCCTCTTAGTCAAACCCTCAATACCCTCTCTGTCTGGCCCCCTGTAAGCTTTAGGACCCGGGTGGGGGATAGAGAGTGTCTTCCTGTTTCTCACCCTATCAGAAGACACCAGGACACTGGGAGAAATGGGGGAGGAGGGATGAAGAGGGGCTGGCGGGGACAGCTGCCATGCCAGGGGAGCCCTCCCCATTCCAGTCCAGTATCGTCCCATCCCGTCCCATTCCCAGCTCTGAGGCAGGGAAGAGCAGATACAAACACCAGACTCCTAAAAGTTGAAGTGGGCTCTGTGATTGCCAGTTTAGTTGACTCTGATTGATACCGAAGCTGTTTGGGTTCAGATTATTTGGGTGACGCTAAGAGGGCTACGGTGGAGGTACACAGCTGTCAATAAGAACCTCATTCTGATTGGTCTGAACTAATTGGGATTTAAGCAGTAACGGACATCATTTCAAAACACCATCACCTGCAGGGGAGTATACAACACTAGAAGTAATAGAGCAGGAATAGAGGCCACATCCGTTCTCCAAGGTGCCCAGGCATCAGGTAGGTAATTATGAACAGTTATTCTGAGCTGTTCTATGATGGTCTGACCACTGTTGTCCCACAGTGGTATTATTGAGATGTGTGTTTGTGTCATTAGAGGCACTATAATCTGGTATTGTCTTAGTGCTGTGTTATGCTGACAGTAGTGTATGTGTGTAAGTGACACTTGGCTCAGGTGAAAATGCCTCTCTGGTTATGTGTGCAGGTTGTGTGTTTGATGGGAATTGGACCTAGCTGTCAGAGTGTTTTGCCGTTTCCTTGGGTTGTATTTTGTGTCTGTTTGGGTATGAATGTGCCTGGGGATGAGTTTGAAATTGCAGTAAGCATCAGTGGTAGGAATCACTGTAAATATGTACACTCCTCAGCAGGGAGAGAGCTGTGTGAAAGCACACAGATGGAAGAGAGATGCTCACGCTCTCACACAGCTTGTGATCTGAGAGACACTGTACTATAACCGAGCTAGTGTGGAAACCGGTGGAAACACAAAAACACAGGATGCAAAATTGCTTCACAAATGCTCCTCTTAGAATTACAAACTTGGTGCGTTTAAGTGGAGTTGATATGTTCCCCATCATTTTAAAACTGTTGCATACTCTGTAATGTGCTACTTGTCCCTACTATACCTTGTTATTAGTTCTGCGTAACAGCAGGTCTTCCTCTCTTGCATCTGTCTTGTGCATCTAGTATAAAATTCTTACCCAGGCGTCAACCTTCTCACCCTGGGCGGGGCTGGTCCTGGTGTAACCTAAGCTCTAGGTCCCCCTGCTGCTCTCCACGGGGTAATCTGACCCTAGAGTGCTTTGTCATGTGCCATAGAGAGAGCTTCACTCTCCACACCCACTGTCTTTGTTTGACCACATCACAACACAGCACAACACAACACTCATTGGTGCTTAAAAAAAGGCTTGTTCTGAAGTCTTGGCACATAGTCATTCACTTTAGCCTATATGCTTACATTTGGTAATTGGTATGTAAAAGGGCCTGCCTTTAAGAGTTTGAGGGTATAAGCCTCTTTTGGAATATGAGTGAGTGTGTGTGTGTTTGTGTGTGTGTGTTTGTGATGATGTAATGTAGGCCTTTTGAACTGCTCTGCTGAAATGTGAGTGGCAGACTGTATTTGAGTGTGCGTTTTTGTTGACAGGCCCGCCACAATCCCAACCGATTTCTACATGAAAAGTAAAGTCTATGATGCAGTTATTTATGTACATTATATGGTAGTGTGTGTTAATTAGCGTTTTAGTGTCCACTTATGTGTGACTCTGTGTGCAGTTAAATAGCCAGGGGTGCCGTAGGGCTGCTTATTTCTTCAGCCTGGCCTGGCCTGTTTGTGGAGGGAAAGGTTTGATGCTGTCCATGCTGTCTCAGTCTGGGGCTTGGCGCACTAACAAAGGGCACCCTGTGGATGGAAAAACAGCTGAGGGATGAAAAAAAAAGCCCACAGCATTGTTAATCTGGTCAAAATCGTACCCCCAAAAAACAACAACAAAGCTTTCGTTTGCATTCCTTGCACTCTGCTGGCATGCTTCCTGAACTGTCTGATCTCAGTGGTGGTTGTTTTGCTATTGGGTCTCCTTTGCATTCTCAAGAGCACAAGATTCTCTGATATGGGATTGGATTATGCCAAGGATATGATGTCCATTATTTTCTGTAGTGCACCATAAAATGGAAGACGCCTCCATAAGTGACCAAAGACGCCTCCCTTAGTTTTATCAGTGTAAGGAAATAATGGATTTTTGGATAAATCCCTTGCCTTAGGACAAAATCCAATGATAGCTTGGATAAGGCTCTGTGCCTTCTGCCTGGAGCTCATTTTTGATCCCAAAAATGAAATGTCTAGTTTAACTTCCCTGACTGGGCAAAATCAGGAGTTCATGATCTCACTGGGTTTGCATGCAAGGAATCCCTACAATTTAAGTTCTCCGAACACTTGATATGTGACTGCAGATGCCACAGTGTGGAAACTTAAATGCAATCTGGAAATAGGAATATAGCATCTGATATTAAAGCTGCATGTTTATTAATTGTTTGCCAACTTTATAGTAAAATAAATCTGTCCGGTTACAGTGTGATATGTGACGTTTCATATCAGTTCCCCGGAATGCAAAACAGATTTTTTTTAATATCCTGGATTGGAAGAAAAACACCGTTTTTTTGTGGACTGGGACTATCGCAAAGTACATCAGAGTGTTTAGGATGAGGCTTTTGGTACCAAACTGCCCCCGAGCTATGTACACTGAATGAAAGTCATAGAGCTTATTTCCCTGTCTCATAATTTTTACTTTCGTCAAGTATGTGGTATGCCCTGACTTTAAACTCCTCTGTCTGCTATGTGATCCCTCTTTCTTAGAGACAACAAATCCCATTTAGGAGAAAAAGCCTAATTGCCTGTTTCTCTTTATAGATTGGGTTATTCACCCCAATGAGGGTGCTAGACCAAACTATGTGGCTTTTGTTCTGGTTGTCCCAGACACATATTTCTGGTTGCAGGCCTCTTCCTCTGAGTCTCAGTGTGCTTCAGTGAGAGCTGTGCAGCTGGTGGAGAAAGCACACAGGGACACAGGCTAAGCTGGGACACATCGGCTAACCTGGAAAAATAAAGCATTTGGCCAGCCTGTGGTCAGTTTGGAATGGAGCAGACAGTGTGAGAACACACAAATAACCTCTGGCCCCATTTCTCTGCCCTCCCGCAGGCATGGAAGAAGCGGTGGTTTGTTCTCCGCAGTGGCCGTCTGACGGGCGACCCAGACGTGTTGGAGTACTACAAGAATGACCACGCCAAGAAACCAATCCGCGTGATTGACCTGAACTTATGTGAGCAGGTAGGTTTTTGAACTTCAGCCAGCCCATGATTAGCAGACAAGCACAGCTTAGCAGGAACTTTCTGCTAATGGGTATGAATATCTAGGCTATTACAAATCTACTGTTGTGATATTCCTAGTGGTATTTATAAATGCAACATACAATCACGCACATTGAGTTATTGTACTTTACCGTCTGACTGGCTATGAATCGTCTTCAGAGCTGAGGAGCATCTCTTATTTCTAGACTGATGCCACGTGAAACTAAGCCTGGTTGGTTTCTCCCTCAGGTGGACGCTGGGCTGACGTTCAACAAGAAGGACTTGGAGCACAGCTTTATTTTTGACATCAAGACCATTGACCGTGTATTCTACCTGGTGGCTGACACTGAGGACGAGATGAACAAGTGGGTGCGCTGCATTTGTGACATCTGCGGCTTCAACCCCACTGATGATGGTAAGGAGGGACGTTACGCTTACCACACATCCATGCTGTCAATTTATGTATAATTATTTTAAATAAGTGACACAATCACTGAGACAACTGGCAATCTTTACCGTCCTCACACTGCATTTTTCATTGTGCATCACTGGGTGGGATTTCTCAGGATATCTGCTGAGCTTTACACCACCAAACTGGAAGAGGGATACACATTGACATTGTAAGACACTCCCAATGTCAGTCCCCTATCTACTTTGTCATTTTCAACATCTCAGTGATGGAGGTTGGTGTTGCAAGTCAGCAGTCAGCATTTCTTGACAATTTGGTTACCTGATTTTTCTGAAAGACCCTCCCCTTTCAAAAATGGGTTTTCTTTTTGTTTTAATCCTGCTGGAAATTTGACTTTGACTTTAAAGATTGGTATTGGTGCCAAATCTGCCACTGCACTGTTCTCACATTCAGCAAAGGAGAGAGGCTTGTCCTTACTTCCCTGAAGTCTGATATTGTGTCATGTGTGTACGAGTCTCCCGTGAAACAAATGTTAACATCAAATCTATGACCAACACAAACTTAACATATGAAATTACATTCAGTTAGCCTGCCATAGCTGACGTTACAGTGCACTTGACAGTTTCAGGCTGACAGCGACATAAACAAATTGAAACAAATAAATGTAGTATTCAGATACATTAACAACTCTCTGATTTTGATGCACCCTTTTTCCAAATCAGAGTCTGATGAGGCTCAAATATGTAGGGCTGTATTTCATCAATGTTGCCTGCCTTTTACCTTTAGTCAGCATTTATAGCCACTGGGGTTGAGCAGACAAAGACAAGACTAGTAACTGTAGACGAGCAAACTGCTCTGGGAGGGTCCTGTATAATACTTCAAAGCTCTTTCATTTAATATTGCCTTTCATTTTATACCCACAATAGTTTACACAATTTAAGGGGAAATGTCCTCCATGAAAATTAATATCGAGCATTTCTGATACATTAGACAGTTCACGGTGAAGACAACAGAAAAGATTGTAGAGAAAGATTGCAGATAATCTAAACTGGATTTGAATTCCAGACAAAACAGTCAAAAAGTAAACATCTAATTCCACTGAGCCAGCCAGACATTTACATGTTGAAAACTTCATCCCTGCACTTATCCAAGTCTGTATACACTACTGATCTGCAATATCCTGTTGAAATTTGTCTCTGGTTTTGTTAATGTCAATGGTTTTGTCTGTTTTTTGCACAAATATTTCTGTTCATCATACTGTATGATTAAGCTGCTCTACAGATGTGAACATCGCAGCACAGTTTATGTGGCACTCTTTTCCATTGTAAAGAAGTGCACTCATCTTGTTTGATGTCTTGAGTCTGTGTTTTAACACCATGGACATGCAATTATCTTGATTGTTAAAGCCAGGATTGAATTGGCCTGATTACATTAACTGTAAGTTGGTGGTTTGTGGAAATGCTTATTCCTGGATCAAAGCTCAGCTTTTCTCAGCCTCTGGACCAGCTCCTCTAATTCAGATGAGCTAAACTTACCGAGTGGAGGGTCTCCACAGCATGTGTCATTTCAGATTCTGAAAACTGGCCTGATTAGAAGGATTTCAGTGATTCTTTAGTGAGGGGAACCAATCAGTCCAGTTGTGCCATATGTAATGGAGTTAGTCTGAAACTGCCTCTAACAACACTCAGGATGTTTGAAAATGTGTCCACACAAACAGAATCAGATGTTAAGCGGTTCTGTATTTTCCCGTCCAGACAGATTTTGAAATGTCAATTCTCCTCTTTTGTAACTTTACATAGCACAAAGTCACTGCAGGTTTTAGTGACTAGACTTTGTAGCCTTCAACACATTTCAATAGGCCAGGCATCTCAAAAACTTAATAAATGTCCCTTTGAAAATTGGTAATGAACTCATTGTCCAGAAGTATGAATCCATATGTTTTTCTACTTACTCAGAAGCCGTTTTGAACCAGTACTGTCAATTAATGTGTTGAATATGTTATAATTAATATGTTTAGAACTACTTCTTACAGCAACTTCAGTACATCCCAAATATTCATAAACATAGAAAGAAAAAAAATAGCAGGTGATCTAAATCAGGGCATACCCCAGCTATAAGCAAAGAAATTAACTGTATGTGTCTAAGCATGAGCTCACAGGCCAATTACTGCATGCTTGATTGGTTTCCTTTTTGATTTAGCTATTTTCTGCTAAAGGATCTGCCTCTTTCTCTCTCGTGGAGTCAGCTGAACCAGTTATATGTGCAGGCAGGCCTCTGTCCAATGCAGTTCTCAACCAAGGCCTAATGATCCATGTGGTGAGATAGGCTCACGTTACCCTTGTTCCCAGTACTGGATAATCAAAGCATTGTGTGCCTGTCAGTCCCACTGCCGCTCTTTCTGTCCTTTCCTCTATCTGGTTCCCATTCTCTCTTGTTTGCATGCTCTCTCTCTTCTCTCTCTCTCTCTCTCTCTCTCTCTCTCTCCCTCCTTCTCGTTCTTCTCTCTCTTTGAGCCTAATCGCTCCCCAAACCAGAATATTGGGTGAGACTGTGCCACTTCTTCAAAACTTTCTCTTTTTCCTCAACTAGTTGTTGTTTTGATCTGATTAGAAATTATCTGAAATGCAGTGTCTGTGACTTTGTGCCATATAAACTTGTTAGGAGAGAAGCAACTGTTTTTCTTTTATACAGACGGAGGTTAGAGACTTATCTTGCTCAAAGTTCAACATCTCCTCAATGTTGCGTCTCAACCTTTGCTAACTTATGTCACAGATAACAGCATTCGTGGCACCTTCTGCAACAGTTAGTGGATCTGGCTGTTAAATCCCCTATGCACACACAAACAGTAAGACCATTCAAGGAGAAACTGGGTCCAAAGACAAACATCCTTGCAGATAGCCTTTCTCACAGTTCTCATCACAAAGGAATGGCCTTGGCTCTAACTTGTGCACTCTCTTGCACTCTTTCTCTCTGTGTATCAGAGCCATCGCCTGCTCTCCTGTGGCCAGGTTGTAGACTAGAGTTATAAGGCTGGGCAGATATTAGAGGACGGAGCAGTAGGGGGACAAGAGCTGGAGAACCAGGACTATGAGCTAGAGTGTAGGACATGGAAGATGCATATGAGCAGAGGGGATTTTCCCTTTTCTTGGATGAATCAGCACTTAAGAGCTTTAACAAACACATGGGGAGGAGGAAGGGCGATTGAGGAGCAAGTGAAGCACAATAAGAGTGAAATTATGTTTGAAAAGAGGAGAAAGAGGGGGCCCCGCATGAGCTGAAAGCATGACTGTTATGGAAGAGAGTGGGAGGGGAATTGTGAAATAGGGAGATCAAGAGAAAAAGGTAGAGAGAGGCAGAGAAAAAAGTTATACTCTAGCTAGCATCTCCATCAGCCATCTTAACCCTCACTTCAGCACAATAATCAGCTTGAGCAGAAGGGTTTGAAAAGGATGCTAACATGTGAAGACTCACTCTGTGGGTGACAAAGCAGAGGCCTTGAGGAAATGCTGTCAGAGAAGGAGTGTGTGGGATATTTTTTAAAGAAAACACACTGGTAAAAGATGTGGAACACATCTCATAGACTGCTGTGTGAGGTTGCCTCCCTGGTTTATCATGTAATGAGTTTATTGATGCCAATTAATGCCATTTTTGTGTAAATGTACTGCAGAGAAAGCCAAGCATTTCAGATGTTTAACCTTGATAGTAGCTGTACTTGCCTAGTGTTATTTAAGCAGCCATGTCTTGAGTATGCAATATGTGGGAGGGCAGCTGAACTCTGTGTGTTCATAAATGCTTGTGTACACACAATTACATACATGCACAGATTTTCTGAACATGCACACTGGACTATTATATTATGTTTCCAAGTTATAGAGTGTATTTAAAAGAAATTCATTTGGTATTGGACAGTGTTTTCAGATATGAGAGGATAACAAACTGAGGCAATATGGATGAAATCACATACATTGATATTGTTGACGAAATACCTCACTATTGATATTATGACAATATTGTAGGGGGGCTGTTGATGCTGTCATAAAATAGTTTACACGCAAGATATTTTCAATGAATTAGTAATATTTATATGACGACTAAGAAGATAGTTGGAAATAATCTGGAACATCTGAGACAGTCTAATATGTTCAGAAAATTACAGCCCTTTACTGTAATGCAGCCTTTAAAAAAACACTTATTGGGATGTTGTGCTATACCACAACATCCCAATATGTAAAAATCCCAGATGATATCTAGTCTCTCGGTATCTCGGTATTGATATAAGAGCGATCTATCACCTAGCCTCATAATACACAGCAATAATAACATTAACATGAGGTAACACCTAGCCCTCTTTCATGTCTCTCCTCCAGAGGCAGCAAAAGCTGCTCACCAGTCAGCCATTGGAGGCTTGGTGGTCGACACCCCTCCTCATCCAGCACTGGGCAGTATTGGTGGTCCAGCAGCAGCAGTGCTGGCCAATGTGCCTCCTCCATACCAGCCAGTCAGTGTGCGCCACCTGGACTCTCAGTCCAGCCTGGAGGAGCCCCAGGACTACTTGTGGCTAGTCAACTGTGAGAGCAAGAAGCCAGAACCCAACAGGTTGGTGTCTGTGTGTGTGTGTGTGTGTGTGTGTGTGTGTGTGTGTGTGTGTGTGTGTGTGTATGTATATGTCTCTGCATGTTTATGTGCCTTCTCAGTGTGCTTGACTGTTACTCTGTGACATAAGTTTCTCTCTGCAGATTTTTCCTTGTCCAACTGTCCCTCTGTTTTGCCTTTTGTTTACTACATTTCATTTTTGCTGTCGCTCTCCTCCCCGTTTCTGTTTCTGTCATGTGGTGTTTAGCGCAGTGCAACCTCCCTCTCCAGTGGAGGGAGACCAGGAGTATTTGCTCCTGCAGGAGTGTGAGAGCAGGACTCTTCCTCCACAGGCTAGTCTGTGAGTGGCCAGCCATCCAGCTGGAACTGCCTGCTTGTGTGGAGTGTTACATATGTATAAAAAGACAAGACGCACAAAGCAACACACAAATCCACAGTATACACTTGTTTGTAGATGGCTATGGATTTAGTAAACAATTACCAGGAATGGGTTTGATGAGTTTAAATGTGTTATATGGCTTCCTTACATTTTACACCAGATTCAATTGCTCTTTCACTCACACTTAATTGTTTTTTGTAATTGTCTGCATGATATGCAAATGAGTGATCCTAGAACTCAACAGGGCTATTTCATCAACCTAAACATGCCAAGGGGATGCCAAAGTTATTTCTGAAGTTTACTTTAATTATTAAGTTTTGCTTGCAAACAATGCCGGGAGGGCATACTATGTTTGTGTGGTTTGTTTAACATCTCTAAAACAAAACAAGACATTTTTATTTAAGATGTTTAGCTCTCTGCTATGTGTTTTCTCTACTCAGAGCCCATGCTGAGTGTTCCAAGTCTACCTCTTCAGAGACGGACCTGAATGACAACCTCCCCTCCCACCGCACGCCCACATCGTCCACCTCCTCAGCCAAGCACACCTCGCACAACGGCTTCTTCACTCAGCACCCGGCCCCTGCCTCCGCCTCTTCCATCTACGATTCTCCTCCATCACGCGGTGCCTCCCTCTCAGCTGACACGGGCCTCTACCACCTCCCCCGCAGCTACTCCCAGGACACTGTGCTGCTCCCTAAGTCAGCTTCTTCCCCCGCGGCTCATCCAGACAGCGGAGAGGCCTCTGACCTGTACGTCTTCAACACACCGTCGCGGAAGCCCTCAGTGGAAACGCAGATGCGCAACCTGTCTGTCAGTTATGACATTCCTCCTACGCCCGGTGCCAACTGTACCTACCAAGTGCCCCGCACGTTACCGTCCTCGTCAGGGCCTGGAGGCTCAGAGGGCGGGGGAGATGTAGTCCCCCCCCCAAGACCACCCAAGCCTTCGCTCAGCTCCACCTCAGGACCTCCACCACCCCCTGCTGAGCGCTCGCCTACGGACAACTATTGTGTGCCCCGCTCAGCCTCAGAGACGGATGGAAACTACTGTGTGCCCACCAGTGCTGGGAACAAGGCACTACGCAGCAACACTATCGGCACTGTAGACTCTTCACGCCTCCGGAAAGGTTTGTGTCAAGGCGAGGGCTTTGTTTACTGCTGCTGAAAATGACGATGGAGTGGATGCTTTTCATACATTAGAAAATTGCCATAAGAGCTTTGTGTAGCTTTTAATACATTGCATTTGAGAGCCAAATCATTCTTAATTTCTTGTCCTTCAAACTGCTCCTCAGAAAGCCTGAATGCATTTCATGCTTCATGATTCTAAATTGATCAAATTAAATTATACTAATATTAATGGAAGGCTTCACCATTGGCCTAGTGTTTGGGCTTGCACTTGCTACCCACAATCATATAATAATGATAATGTGACAAAGTCACGGTGTCCTTATTTACTCCCTGAGCTGTTTTGTTGCTCTCTCAATTGAAACAAGAGTTTGTTTGTTTGTTTTTTGTTACCATTACACACAGGATCATGTGACACCACTCAGACATGTTTTAAAAGCAACACCACTGAACATTTTTGTGTGTATTTGTGTTATGTAGCTTAATTGTATTGTTGATGGATGATATGAGGCATCACTTAAGTTCCTGGCATGTTTCTCCACCAGCTGCATTTATTTATCTTTTCTCATCCAAAACATTAAAACTATGAAATGGTTAGTGGGCCTGAAAATTTCTGAGTAGGCAGTTTCATGGATATATTTTAGGGCCTTGACGTTTAATGGCCTTAACAATAATTTCCATGAGCAGCAATCCTAAATCATATATCCCTGGACTCACAGTAATCACATGGGCACTGCCCCCCCCCCTAAAATACTCCTCATTTACAAGTCTTTTCTTTCATAGTTTGACTGATACAAGTGATGTTAGGAAAATCTTTTGTTACCACATTTCTAGCATATATTCTGCTGGGTATGCTTTGCATCATATCCCATCGTATGTTTTCTCAAATACTCACCCCTAACTAAGATATTTTTTGCCATAGTTATCAGCTAGATGTCTGCCCTTTGCCTTCCAATCTAGGTAACTTGTAGTAACGTGCTTGTTTTTTTTGTGTGGGTTGACCCATCGTGAATCAAAACACTGACTTTAACAGTATTTTTATCCACTATTTCTACCGATGGAGCTAAAGAGGCCCACATATCAGAACACAAGACACACAAGTGATTTATTTATGCAGTTGCTGCTCATCATGATGTTAAAGTTGTCATTCCATACCAGTGGTGGGTGTATAACAGCAAATACTGTTATCCAATCATAGGTCTATTCAAACAGATGCTTCTACTAAACAGAGAAAATCAAAGCTAAAGATCTTTTTGAAAAAGCAAGTGTCTGTAAACATCTGCACTAGACAGTAAAGTCGGTCCAACATTGACATGTCAGACCATTTATCCCTGAGACTCTGTCTTGACTGTAACATCTATCTTAACAAATAATTTAACAGTAATAGAGGTAGTAATATTAAACTTTACAAATGTAACATTTAATCTAAATAATGGTCCTTGAATAAAGGCATAAAAAGGAGATAAAAATAGGCAAACAACTCAGTGAAGAGCCCCCTGGCAAGACCTGGACAACCACTTTGCTGACTAAAGGAATAAGGGGGCAGCCCCGTAACCCCATAAAGGAAGGGAAGTTGCGGTTCTTCTCCGTGCTGCTCCCTCTTGTGGTGACAACTGTGATTACAGGAGTATTAACTTGGCTGGCTAATTATTTACAAAAACCTAAGAGAATGTGAGGGCAGGAGAAGTGTTATCTCAGTGCCCATTCATGGTATGAACTAAGCACTTGTGGAAGATGTCAAACTGGCAATCATTAGACATAGCTACATCATAACCAGATGTCCCGGGTTCAACTTAGATATGATGACTATACTGTATACAGAATTCAAAGTGCATAGATTTAAAGCTGCCACCAGTATTCCTTTCAACTTGAGAATGGTTTCATTGGGATTTATCTGCACCTTGCATCTTGATGACTGATGTACAGGTCAGACGTCTGTGAGGACCTAAAATGGAAATAACACTGTTAATAATCAGTACAGTATAGTAAAATAACCCAACTCAAGCAATTAAGTTGAATTAAGTGAAAAAAGATGATGTTCAGTATCATTTGACCCTGCTGTAATGTCTTCTACATTTTGCAGCTGCAACATTGCACAGAGGTGATATTTGTCATCTTAATTATTCCCTGTTATGGTCCTCATGCCACTGTAGTCTAAAGCCCATTGTTTTATCATGACAGTCTCATATGTCTTTCAGGACTTAAGATTTTCCTTGCACCACTGTGGTTCCTGTGGCTTTAAGTGAAATGCATTAGTGTCAGTGCCTAATGACCCTGCAGAGGACAATAATGCACTATACTGCCTTTGCACAGAGCTGCTAAACACACCACAGCCCCAATGCATAATTGAATGTTTGCTGAGTCATGAAAACGAACTGAGATTGTTGAGATGTAAACGCTCCAGCACCATAGACCAGCATATCTTGCATATTACTGCATTTTTCATGGAGATGATGATATGGTAAACATAGATGAATTTGAAATGAAGACATTTTTCTCTCCAGTATGGAATGCATAGGCCTATATGTTGTGTTCTGCATTTACAGAAAGCATTATTATATTTAGCTTTGAATATCCAATCACATATGTGTATATATTCCCAATATGTGTTTATTTGGTAATATTTTTTGTGTGTCTTGCAGATTTTGGATCGCAGGACTGCTATGATATTCCCAGGTCATTTCCCTCCGACAAAAGCTGTTCGTTCGACTTCAATGAAAGTTTCAACAGCTACTTTGTAAGCGTTCTTTGGTTATTTTCTAGTTCACTGGATGGCAAGCTCATAAACTCATGAAGCCAAGTATACTCTGCATCTTTAGTGCCTGTAGGCGCAAGTGGAATCGAGTGGCAGCTTCAAACTGCGTATGTGTGTAAATGATCTGTCTGTGTGCATACATTTGTGCCTTTTCACCTGTAGAAAAACAAAGGCATGATGCCAGTGGGTAGCCAGTCCACTGAAGAGGTAGACCAGAACTATGTCCCCATGAGTGCCAACTCCCCATCGCACCATCACTCGACCAGCTTACCAGAGCCCATGCAGGAGCCCAACTACGTACCCATGACCCCAGGCACCGTGGAGTTCTCCTCCCTGGGCAAACAAGTCCCGCCGCCCGCCCACATGGGCTTCCGCTCTAGTCCAAAGACGCCTCCTCGCAGACCCATGCTCATCAGTGACTGCCAGCCCCCGCCTGTGGACCGTAATCTCAAACCTGACCGCAAAGGTGAGAGAACATCAAGCTTGTCTGTGCACGTGCGTGTGCATGTGCAGATGTAGTTCTGTGTGTTAATGTACTTTTATCCACTTTTGTTGAAGGGGTGATGTGTATACTTACGTTTATTGTTTTGCTTACCTCGCTTGTGTGTGCACAGACGTAATTAATACTACCAGACTATTCATGCTTTTTCTGACATTCAGCTGTTCGGCTGCAGTTCTCACAGTGCTGGCTCATGGTCGTGAAACCTTCCGTTTATCATTTCATCTGTTCCAGTCGATTTTAGTGCAGTGTCATTCATCATTATATCTTATTTACCATTATTGACTTACACTGGCAAGAGCGGTCTCTCCCAGAGTATCTCCCTTGTTCTGCCTGGTGTACTAAATACCACAACATTCCTCAAGGCCTGTCCTTGACCAATCTACACACAGCGTATTTCTCCTGTCACTGAATTAGTTTAGTGCTTGCTGTGTCCTCGCCATCCAACACAGTTAGCTCCTTGTCAAAGGCACCTTTGTCCCAGGCTCAAGAGGCCCTGTGGAGCATTTTGGAGGGGGCTGGTCCCTGTGCCATGGAGTGACCGAAGCCCGGAGTGGTCACCTCCATCCCCTTTGTTCCCTCCATCTGAATGGAACCCTTTGATGAGAGACCTAATAGCAAGGGCAATTAGAATCTGGGCAGATTGCAAAGCAAAGCAAAAGGCATAGAGAGCAAGAGAGAGGGAGGGAGAATGTCAAGGAGGCCGGGACACATCACATACACAGCCAAATGCCAGGGTAAATATTGTCACTTAAGAAAACGGCACATGCTATTGGGTATTAGAAAACCTCACTTTGGTCCTCCTTTGGTCAGTAACAATGTCTTAAAGTCACTTCGGTGCAGTATTTTCATTTCCGTGACTGTCTGCAGTCAGCCTCTAACATTTCCTTCTACATGGAGTAGCGATGCGTGGATTGGCTCTGACGTCACCCAAATCCGCATGTACACCTAAATCATCCACCCACCACTCAGCTGAATGAATTATTTTCTCTGATTGACCCGCACCTGCATGGACACTTGACTCTACCTGTCCCTGTAGGCTATATTGTTTTTTAAATCATGTCAAGCAGTGCAAGCTGTAATTACTATTTTCTTCATCAATGGTTTATTATTTCATACACCTGCAACCCATCCACTAGTGTTAATTTTTATGACCCGGCCCTCCCAATTGGATTATCCGTGGTGCCCGCAGATAATAGCGCAATCTGCAGGATTCGTGCATGCAGAATGAGTCCACCTGCAGTCAGTTTTTCCCCTGTTCTCTCAATTAGAAATTGGACATAGACCAGAGTAAAGCACAGTTAAGTCAGAACATACAAAAATATTTATATTTATATCTGTTTCAATTCAATTCTGTTTCAATTACTGTATATAATGAATTCCTGTTCCTATTCCCGTTAAGATATGCTATGTATAGATAACAGAAAACATGTGCACTTCATTCAAAATCATTTCATGACAAATTTAATGGTTTGCTTCAGACATTTTTAGGGAATGATCCTTTGTCCTATGCCTGGATTTTTAGTTTCATTTAATCTTTTATCCATTTTTTTTTTTGCCATGAGCCATGCAAAATTTCTCTGCATTCTATCTGTCTTCCAGCACATGCTTACTGCTGTGTCCATCTTCCTTGCACCTCTCTGTCTGATTTGGTCGGTCATGTTATAAAGGTTATGGCATCTGTGATCAAGGCTGGCTAAAGGCTTTCACTCTTTATTGCTTTGACATGGATTCCACAGCACTGAGATATCTTAGTTTGAGCTTGCGGCACACTTTTTTTTATCTTCTGTCAGCAGCACTGAGAAATATTGTTGTATTTTATATGGTAATGTAAAATGCGCTATATGCCTAGCCAGTTCCAGTTATTCTGTTTTGCAGATTTGGATTTGCTGTTCTCAATATGACATGCCTTCTCCGTGTAATCTCAGAGCTTATGCACAGCTCATCGTGCATGCACAGCTGTGATGTCAGTCTTTGCGTGGGAAGCTGTGGTGCATGGAGTGAGGTGCATGTTGGGTATTTTGGGTCTGCTGTTGTCATGACAATAGTCCTCTTTTTAACTGTGCTGCAAAGGAGGTGGTTGGGTTTGGGTGTGTGTGAGACGGGGTGTAGTTTTGCTGTTCAGCAAAGTCTTGTTTTTTGCTTTGCATGGCAGCATAGGTTTAACAACAGGGTTAAATTGTTGTGATCATCAAACATTTTGTAATAAGCCAAGTCTTCTTTCACCAATCAGGTCAGAGTCCTAAAATAATAAGAGCAAAAGGTGTTGGTTTAGAGCGAACCGACTCTCAAACCGTAGGTGAATTCCCAAGGGGACGACGCAAGGGTAGGTACTCCGAACTAAACTGCCACTGTGTATTTGAAACACACCTGTCATGCTCTGACTTACACAAACTCCATTTCATCTTGACTACACGCATGCTGAAAGTGGTGCATTATGGGATATCTGTGGTTTCTCAGGCCTGTTGGCTCATGCTCCATCTGAGATGAACTGAACATAAATCAGAGGTTAATTTAATCTTAATATAATATAATTTGTTGTTTTGAGGTGCCTCTCCATACAGCCAAATGGGTTTAAAGTATAATATGGGAGTAAGAGCTTGTGCAGTGACCTAATCTTATTATTTTAAATCCCAGAAGGGGGTGGATAAGCATGCTCTTCGAGGGGAGTGAAATGAAATAGTCACAGTTTTGGAGCTCATGAGCAGTCACAACATGCCTTTAGAAACACATTGTTACCACCATTCCACCTTGTCTCCTCACTCTGATGCAACTTATTTTATCTAATCAACTAAATACCAGGAAACTACTAACCATCCTACACTGTTTTTACTGGTTTTTGTTCACAATTCAACATTGGTCCTTCCAAAACCCACATTTAGAAATTTTGCCGCAACAGAACAGAAAAAAAACCAACTTATATTCCAACATGGCTTGAAGACAACAGATAGCTCTTTTCAGGAAATTGAACAATGATACCATCTAATGAAATAGAGAGAGTCGCACAAAAACACCTAAAGGCTTATCTTCCCTACTCTCCTGTTTTTGTCCAGATTTAACTAGCATGCCCCATTTTGATTCCCCTCTACACTGAGTGCAGTTAGACATTTGTTGTTTTCTCAGACTCATTGCATTGCTGATAATGATATCCATAACAGTGAATGGTCTGGTCTACCCTCTTCAATACCATGCAGCAGATAGACTGAAGAGTGTCTGCAGTGACTTGCCATATCAGGCCGTGATAACCAAGTTGGCTGTTACATTATAGAGCTTTATTAGAGCTTTGCTGTTAAGTAGCACTGCATTTGCTTTAATTATACTGTAATTTTCCCCAGTGTTAGCCTTCAGGCGGGAGTTAATAATGGATTTTTTTAGTAATTCACAACACAAAATAACACCCAAGTTGATTAACCGCATGTAAAAAATAGTATTGTGCAACTTTTCTGCTGTGGACCTTTGCCATCCTCACTTGAATGTAGTCTGCATATCATAAGCAATGATTGACAGGTGTGTGTGTCTTCATTCAGGAAAGCCCGCCCCCCTGGAGATCAAACCACTGCCAGAATGGGAGGAGCCTTGTGCGCCTGTCCGCTCGCCTGTCACACGGTCATTCGCTCGGGAGTAAGTGTTCAAAACCTTGTGCGGCATTTAGACATCTACATAGTGCTGGTAATTTTGGGCATGTTGATACTATTCTGCGTTTTCCTACGTGCATTTTTTTTTTGTTTTGTTTTGGATTAAAAACAATGGAAAAGGCCCTGTGCTTCTTTTCAGGCACAGTAGGTTGTTTCCTAAAGTTTAACTCTTAAAGTTTCCGAGGAGTGCATGTGACATGGGATGAGGTAAACAAATCGGAGCACTTAATTCCCAGCAGAATAGAGTGGTTAATGTTGATAGTGGTATAGTATGAACATGCCCTTTTGCAGTAGATACAGTTAACTAAAGGTGTAGATACTAACCCTCCATGCATTACTGTAGTCACTTCATGACCAAAGTAGCTTTGCTCATACAGACAGGGCTTGGATCTGCCTCAGAGCTACGGCATACTGAATGCAGTGTGATGGCTTATCTAGGATGAGGTTTGCTTCTGTACTTTTTAAAGCTGCAGGGACTCTTCTGGCTGCAGTGGTTTATAGCAGTGGCTTATTGCAGTGGCTGTTATGTCTATATTTCATTGTGTGCTCGCCAGAGACTGTACTTTGTTTGTGTGTGTGTCTGCGCGTGCAAACGCACACACATACACACACATGCAAGTGCCTGGAAATGGGTGTATAAACATTGTGAATGCTGCTCAGTCCCTCTAGGTTTCCCATGCCACCGAGACCCCCGTCAGTGCATAGCACGGCCTCCAGCACTGACTCCGAGGACTGTGATGAGAATTATGTAGCCATGCTCTCTAATATGCCCACAGACGAACCAGTATGTAACACACAACTGTCCTCTAATCTAAGAAGTTGCATGATCACTATTTTCCTCTACTTTTAAATCATATCAACTTTATGCTACAGCACAAATATGACAAGCAAATGTCACTTGTGATTTTATTGTGAAATGTTTTTTCTAGATAAAACCTCACCTCATTAATCAAATGAAATCTGCAAAGGAAGTTTCCACTACACATGCACCATAAATAGATGTTTTGGTTTCAGGCAGGAAAAAAAAACACTCCAGTGTAGAACACCATGCAGCTTTGAGAGGGTTCATTTATCTATAGATAAGAGTCTCAGCATCAGTGTTAAGTTTCTCACAGTGAGTTGTACTTCTTGTACAGAAAAGTATTAGAAGTCCCGTTGCCATTTCCACTTCTCGCTCTTCTTCATAAGCCCTACATTAATATGGACAAGTCAGTGGTTGCTGCAGAGGGACTCCTTGACACCTCAGCTTTCTTTACGGTCTGCTCTTGTCTTGCTGTTCTGCTTTCTTTCCCCCCCCTTTTTTTTCTTTGTACTTTGTTTTTTTTTTTTTTTTTTTTTGCTATATCAGTACCCTTACTGGAGTTCTTACGATCCCTTTTTGTTGCTCGGGGATTATTTAGAAATGTGATTTGAGCCGTTCAGTAATGTCTGTCTGAAACAGACATAATTTTTTGTTTTTTATGCTCTATTAAAAATATTGTATTAGAGTATAGTGTAGTAGTAGTGGTTACATCTGCCGTACACTGATAGGGTAATGCAGTGTACCTGCATCAAGAGGGATACTTCCAGTCAGGGTATTAGAGGTATCATTTTCCCATTTTGGTTGCTTTAACAGTAATTTTCCTTTTTCCAACATTTTGATAATGTCTGTTGACTTCCTGCTCCTTTATCACTCATAATGTTCATTTCTTTTTCCCCAGTCTCCCTTTCTCTGGCTTTGCCCGTTCATCCATTCTTTCTCCCATGTTTTGTTCTTGACCATCTGCTTTTCTCCTCTTCCCTCTCCTGCTATTTCCTTCTCACTGTGTGTGTAGAGAGGAGTCCTTCTACTGCACTGTCCCCATCACCCCTGTAAAGAGGGAGGTGGAGGAACTTGACACCATAGAGGAGGTGAGCAGGGTTGCCAGTTTAGACATGCATGGGCTGCCATGTCAGAGCACCAAAGGTTACCAGTTTCAGTTGTTATCATAAGGCCAGGACAGGGAATTTCAGCAGGAATATACACAGGCTGACTGTGTGGTATAGGCTATACTGTAATCCAAGCCAAACTCCACCTACAACCTGCGGCTTGAATACACAAGTTGCAGTGATTTTTAGATGTAAAGGAAACCATTACTGCCCTTAGAATTAATATTTATTCTAGTCCTGTCACCATCCTAGTTCTAATACTCCCACCCACATATAGTTTAGAGTTAACGCCACCTCTAGCTCCACTGTGTATATTATTGTTGTCACAATATCAGAAATTTGACTTTGCTATCAGTATGAAGTGTTACATCTAAAAATTTGATGCGATGAAAAACAAAACATCGAGGAGCACAGAACAACTATAGACTTTATTTTAATAAAAAGTGTCATGTACTACAAAGCACCATAAATTCAACATGATTATCAGTAAGTTTAAAAAATATTCAACACTGCAATGGCATAAATAACTAAATAAATATATCAAGAATTTGTAGCTACACAGGGACTTTCCTGTGTTGGTGGATGCCTTGTTTTTGTTGGCTCCCTAAGCTAAACACTTCCATATTTTGCTTCTGGCTCCAATTTAGTCAGCCAGTTTACATGGACTGTGATTCAGTTTAAGCCGTAGTGGACTGTTTTATGCATGTTTTCATCAGTTTGACTGGCTTAAATTTTGCACTGACTGCTGCAGTGTGGGTCTGTCTATTCCAATCCTTCCACCTCCTTTAGCAATTCCTGTCCATGAGACACGTATACGCCCTCTGTAGGTTATAAAATGAAATAAATTCTGTCTCTTGCAATGGTAGCAATGCAATATTGAAATTCTGGCTATTGTGACAACACTAAAGTGTGTTAATATGGGTGACTTGTGGGCTCTATTATTGTGACCCTGCCTGAATGTTCCTTTTCCATAAATAAAGTCCCCTCTTCCTGGGTTTGTAGAACATGAAGTTGGGTGTGTCCATGACTGCAGACGGGGGCAGCAGCCCCATGGTGAAACCCAAGGGAGACAAACAGGTGGAGTACCTGGACTTGGATCTTGACCCCGGAAAGTCTACCCCACCTAGGAAGGTAGGACTCTGCTTTACTGACAAATAGGAGCTGACAGAAAAAATAGGAGAAAGACTGACCACTATGTGTTTTCCCACTCCAGAAGAAAAGCAATGGAACCGGGATGGCAGCGTCGGATGAGCGCGTGGACTATGTGGTTGTGGACCAGCAACGGACACAGGCCCTAAAGAGCACCCGGGAGGCCTGGAATGATGGCCGACAGTCAACAGAGACAGACACCCCCACCAAGGGGCCCAAGTGACCCTGCTCGCCCCCCCCGGCACACACATAGACACAGATACACACACACAGACACTGCTGGGCCTTCAACACTGGTGCAGGCTCTGGCTTGTGCTCTGGGACAGTCCAGCTGTCACCTTCCACCTCACTGAGATCCTTAGCCTGTAGGGGCCAGTGGACATCCAAAGCCACTGAACTATCTTTAGTTTACACTGCTGTCAAGGCAGCACAGCGCCTCCCGCTGTAGGAAGGGGTGTGGGCCAGGAATAAGCTGTACACAGTATGAAAGCAGGTGGAAGGATGGACATGTCTTTGGGGTTGGAGTTGAGTAGGCTCATGAACTTTGAACACTCACTGCCTCTTATGTTGGACTACATGTCAGAACTTTTTTTATGTTCTGGTTTTCACCTTCGAAAAGACCGTGAGCTGATGCAGAGATAACATTTCTTTAAATTATAGTGCTGTCAGATATTACGTTGGTGTGTAAAGTGAAATCACTTGATGAACATGATCAGAATGCTTTGTAAGAATAACATTTTACTGGTCAGTGTAGCTGGTTAACTGTGTTGATGCCTCAGTTTCTCCTGCTTAAATGAGGTGAAGTTTTCTATGGGCACAGATCAGAGGTCAGTTTTACAATATCTTCACTACCAGTTCACATCATAAAGAATGGCTGAAACTCTCCCCTACTCTTTGCCTAAGGAAAACTTCACATTGGATCCCTAAGATGACAACAAACAAAACCAAGTTTCATAGAGGAATATTAGATTTTTTTTTCTCTTTCAATTCCAAGGCAATTGAACATTTTACAAAAGGCAACCAAGTGCTCAGTCAAAGCTTTGGATTCACTCAAAGCTTCATTTAATCCACTGAAAATGATTATTATTTCCAGTTTCTTTGTGAATGGAAATGCCTCAAATCTCTTCAAGGAAGTGCAAAGACTGTAAAAAAGTGTTATGTATATAAACAGGAAAAGTGTCCTTTATTTGTATGAAATATCCAGTGTGTTTGACTCCATGTGGCATGTGGATTCTGCAGGGTAGAATCCTGTGCCCGTCGCAGGTGGTATCAGGACTTGTGAGAAATGAATGAATTACTGTGAGTTTTTACAAGAAAGTAAGAGGCTTTCTATAAGTTATGCAAAGGTATCAAACTTAAGCTAGAGAGAGAGAGAGAAAATCAGGTACTCTTTTAAAATGCATACTAATACAACTATCCATTTCTAATTTATTTTTCAATTTATTTCATCAGGTGGATTTCCTGTCCACAACTAGCTCAGTATTCTTAATTCATGTGGACAAAGATTTGTAAAAGTCTGTAGTAAACGCTTACTTTGACAAGCACCGGTCAATTAGTTTCAGTTAATTGATATTCCTCATTCCTCTCTCCTCTTAGGTTTAATTTATTTCAAATGGAGCTGGCATACACTTTTGGGAAATTATTTGACTGCCTTATCTAGTCAATTTGTTGCATCTTTTGTAGATAGTGATGAATTTTTTTTTCTCTGTGTAGATTTTTGCTTTACTAACCTATGAACTCTCACTCAGAAGTCCCGAGCATGTGCTATACCATACAATAAAATCACTGCTGTACATATTTTGCCATCAACTAGTCAACCATGTTATCATTTGAACTGAAAACTGTGCCTACTATGTCATCTTCATACTACTTCACTCTTTCTTAATTGCAGTTTCTTTGTGATATGGACTGCAAAGCTGATGATGCTTTATCTTTTTTAATGAATCTAGAGAGAAATTGTTGATTTTAAAGTGGACTAAATAAAATGCAACCTTTTATGCATGTGTGGCCTCTTTCAAACATGATTCTGCTCTGATTTTGAAATCACAACAGAAAGGAGAGCTGTAACACATTAGGTCTGTGCTGTTTTCCACATCAGTCAGAACCCTCTCTCACTTTTATATAATGCAGTGAGGCATGCTGGGAAGGAGACGGGGAAGGGCAGCACCACCTCTCGCTGCAAAACTTATCTGTCTTAATTAGCCCTATAGTGCTTTAATCGAGTCTTAAAATTGTATTTTTCTTAAAGCAAAGCGCAAACTCTTCAAATGGTGTGAGACAATCCTAAATTGAAAGTAAATTACTTTTGAGTTTTTTTGCAGTGGTAATGTAGGAGATTTCTTCCCATGGTGAATATCCTTTCATTTTAGTCTGTTTTCTCTTTTCTTCTTTTCAATCACTTAGAGATTAGGAAACTGATGACCTCCTTCTCCTTCTTCCTCCCACACACACACACACACACACACTCACTCCTTGTCTGTCTCACACTCACACATACACACACACACCTACCTCCTTTTCCATTTCCTAGCTCTCCTTGTCTATTTGAATGTGTCTCTATTAACAATTCGGGTAGTTCTCCAAGACAGTTCCCATTATCATGCGCTCCAAGCGATTACGTACATATCATACCGTCATATCGTACCATCTGGATAATTGTAGGACATGGCTTCAGGACAATGTCCGTGTCTTTTAAAGAATTGATTTCTCACATCCATCCTGCTGAACACAGTCTTTCATTTCTGGTATCATCACACAGCTCTACAGAATTTCAAACAGACGTCTTTGGGGCAGCCTATGTTTAACACATTTGAAACATTTGACATGTATGCAGTGTGGTGGTAAACCAAACAGTGGCTGAAGTAGAACCTGTAAGTGGTGAACATAGCTACAAACAACCACCAGTTTAATTAGACCCTTGGGAAAAACACTAATTAGTTGTGTGTGTGTGTGTGTGCCTATACCTTATAAGACCTTATCCTTGTATGACTGCATGTAAATGTCAGGGTACGTGACCAAGAGTTATAACATGAATTTACATCATAAAGATTTCTGTGAGCCTGAAAAGGCAAGTTTAAGAAATGCTGCATGTTTAGGAAGTGCTGGTGTTGGTCACAAGTAACACTAAAATGAGTACTGGGAAAGCAACACTCAAACCCAATATTGTGCATCCTGTATTTAGTTTTGGCATTTTGCACACTAGGTGGAGCTGTTGCATGAGGAAGTGCATTGCCTTTGCTCCCCTACCTTTCCCTTGGCGCACACCCCTCCAGTGCAGCCGCTCTCCCTCCTGATATCCTCTTGTCCAGGGCACTGCAGTGCTTTGGCAGCTGCCTAAATCCCATATGAATTCTCCAACATGAGCATTTCTGTCCAAGGTGCTGCCAAAGTCAAAGGCAAATTCCCTACAGGATATGCAGGAGCTGTGCTCAGGGGCTGTCAACCACCAAGGGCCCTAAAATCCCTGGGTTGACATTTAGATAAATCCATCCATCCATTTTCTCTATTCGGGG
>OMLB01005341.1:2961-13207 GCA_900302555.1 Myripristis jacobus
TACATTTACCACTGAATGTGAAGCTGAATAACCTAATCCTAACCCTAACCCTAGCCCCTTTTTTTATCAGATTTTTTTCTTTTTTTTTTTTTAACTATTTGACAGTGAAAGTGACCATATATATATTTTTTTTAAATGGGGATTTTTTTTTATTATCTCTTTTTTTTGGTCATAACTGAGTGACAGATTCTGAAACACACAAACAGGGAAGAAAGGAGTGAAAAGAAAAGAAGAGGAGAGGCGAGTTGGAGGCAGGAGAGCAAATGGGTGAATGTGAGACGCTCAGAGGCCGTCTCACTGCAGGACGGATGCCTGTCTTACTGTCTAACTTCCTCGCTCTGCGTGACCGAGCTGTCCTCCGGTGGCCGCATGAAAACAGCAGCATTGTCCTCGTCCCGCCGAATCTGGCCTTTGTAATCTGGGGCGCCGGGCCAGAGGGGGATTGACAGAGGCTGCTTGTCTCTGAGATAACATAAAGCTTTGGAGGAGGAGGAGGAGGAGGAGGAAGAGGAAGAGGAGGCTGCAGCTTAATGCTGATTAGGCAGCAAGTTAAATAAACAGCAGCTGCTCCTGCCACTCTGCTGCTTTTTCTCTCAAATCTCTGGGTTTGTCCTGTGGGCTTTTCCTTTTCTCTCCCTCTGCCTTGGCTCTCTCTCTCTCTCTCTCTCTCTCTGCTGTCTGTCTATCTCTGTCTCTCTGTCTGTCTCTCTGTCTGTCTGTCTGTCATGTTGTGTTGTCTCTCCTCTCGCCTCACAGTCTCACCACAAACAGGAGCAGCAGAGCCGAAGCCGACTCAGCCCAGACAATCCAGGTGACGTCTGATGCTGGATCTAATCTGCCCAATCTGGCGTTTCAGATGAAAGTGAAGGGTGGAGCTTCCTCTGGAAACTCCGGCACCACACAGCGCCGTGCAGCCACTGCTTTACTGCATTTGAATTTTGCTTGCCTTTCTTTTTTTTTTCTCCTGTTTTAGCTGCAGGTTTAGTGCTGTTCCCTTAAACTACAGTCTGTTGATCCACCTCGAGGGGAGAATCCTCTCTTGCCGCACCACAACTGAGATCATTTTGGTTAGGCTGTTTAGTTACTTCAATGAAACCTGCAATTATAAATAAGTTTTTACACCATAATCATGAAACCAGGGCTAGATCACAGGACTGTATGGGGCTCAGGGGTACAAACTTTATGTTCCACCACGCTCACACTGAATGAAATGATGAAAATGTACACAAACATAACTAGAACGATCCCTGCACATTTATTATAATTCCATAAAACAAATAAAAATGAGGAGGCCATTTCTCTCTCATCCCTCTTCCTGCAGTGAATGTAAAAAAAAATGGTTTCTTGGTTGATATATTAAAATTCCCCCTAATTGGCTATTCTATATTCTGCACACATTCATGCACATTCATGCCGCTGCATTATAAACGCATTAATGGCAGTGATGTATCCATAATTTTCCTCTCCCACTTCATAGGTGCTGTGGGTCGCCCTGCCTTAAAGGGCTGCTCAAATGAAAACGGGTTCATTAGTCTGTTTTCCAGCTCGTCACTGAGGTCAAAATGCTGCTGCACAGGCTTTTACACCCTGACGAGATAAAAAAAAAACTCAGATGCAGTGAAGGCCTTTTGCGGGCATACGTTCAAACGTGGTCAAAGAGAGTTAACAAAATAATTAAAGCATAAAATATTGGCTATTGCCAGCTTGACTCCAAAAATAACACCGTCATTATCGGCTTTCACACGGCAAACACAAAACAGGAGACGGAGCCGCCAAATTATGAATATAAATAATATATGCACATGAAAGGATTTATTTGGACAGACTTAAAATCCCCAAATTTGACTAAGGAACAAGGAGAAGGTATGAAAATAGACTAGAGGAGGGTTCACCTTATACCTGAAGGAGCCTGGCTGCTAAACAGACTTAAAGCGACAGACTTTAAATCGCTTTAGTACCCAAACAAATCCTGCTTTCATTTGCATTCCCCCTCTCCAACTGCATCTCCTGGTTTGCAGATGCTTTTTTAGCCTCTGAGCACCAGGTAACGTGTCCCGGCGCTGCCGTTTGTTCGCCTCGGTATCAGCTTTCATAAATTCATAAAGTGTAGATTAAATTATTCTAATATTTAAAGCTGATCTCTGGGACTTTCCACACTTTGTCACTCCGTGGCATTGAGCCACAGCGAAGACAGAGCAGCGTTTTCCACGTCTAGCAGAGTGAAAACGTTATTGATCGGCCAGGTACACTGCAGAAAAAAACCCATCTGACATCGTACAGAGACACGCAGCCTCATCTTCAGCCTTAGAATCAAAATCTGCAGATGGGATGAGATAATCCCACTTGTTCCTTGGAGAAAAAAAATCCTGAAGCGAGAAACTGCACTAGAAACAAGTACAAACATGATGAAATAAGGCAGAATAAGACAGAATCAAGAAAATGACGTTTGCTTCAAGGAAATTGCGGGTCCAAGTTGATTGGCGTTGCAAACAGGTGGGATTATCTCATCACACTGGCATTTGTTTTTAGGTTAATTTGACTTTGTGGTGACTCTCAGTTTTCCCCGCTGGGCGTAGCGTGTGCAGCAGAGGCGGTGACAGGTTAACCTTCACTTGACCCGCGTGTGCGCAGTTTGATTGACATCGCACACGGTCCGGTGATGACAGCCTTCCCCGCTCTCTTCACAGCCACGGGATAAAACGCCCGACCTTAGAGAGGCATCTGTCCTGCTGTGGACTCCACTTTTGAAAACTGCAGCCAATCAAAGTGCGAGACAGCAACTCGATATGTGGGACGTGGGACAAGATTTAGACATGCTGTGCATTCAGGCATAAAGTGTCACCCTCGTCTCTTCATTAACCCTGGCTGCGTTCTGGGCGTAACATGCAGTAAACCAATCAGAGGCCGTCTCCCGTCCCCTTTAACAGGGTTAGGGTTAGGGTTAGCCTAACCCTAACCCTAACCCTAACCCTAATGGAGGATTCTCCAGGTAAGAAGGAAGGAGACGGAGTGAAAGCTCACGAGCAGATCATCTACGGGACAGCAGGACTCCATCTGAGCTCCCTGAGGTGAAGCAGCGTCCCTGTGTGCGGGACAAGCAGAGCGGACGCTCGCCGGCGCCCCCTATGGAGGCCACCATCACTGTCTGGATAATGAGCTTCAGACAGCAGAGGAACCTGCAGCACTGACCTCAGAGCTGCTGTTTGCTGCTCAGTCACTTTCAGCAGCGCAGCAACACTGCAGCTGACAAGACGGACACAAGAGGCTTCGCTGTTTGCACAACGTGGACGCTGGACGGGGAAACGACAACTGAGCCGCTTGGAAACTAGAAAAGACACTTGAGTCGCGCTTCACACCGGGCCTAAGAAAGGGCACTGTCTGTTAGAAGATTCAAGAAGAATACTAAATAATAAAATGTGTTTTGGGTTTATCATCCCTTTAAGATCAGAATGTAGAGCTGTAGAGTTTGCAGCAATCACAAATGTGGTGATTTTAGGGTTTTACCATACACCACCTAACACAGGGATATAACAATAATCAGAAGAACATTACAAATTTCAGATTTAAGTTTTTGAACACATGAAGATGACAAATTCACACAGACACAGTGCAGGATGGGCTCTGTAATATTTAAAGTTATTAATATCTGTAGGGAAACTCTCTTTATTTGCCCCCGGTCCACAGCGAGGCCCAGACCACCGGACCAACACACCTTGACGCTGCAGAGATTCACTCTGGTGCCGAGGCCCACGCCTGCAGGGCGGATAAGCCGCCTCGCCAGGTTGAAGGACAGACTTCCTGTTCGCCATGCCACCCTGCCTCCCAGCGTGCCGACCGAAATACGAAATGCTCGAGACACTTTTTCTGGCTTCATGAAAAAATGACACAACACCTCGGCTGCTTGCAGAGGAGCCTGGATAATCTGTGCGTAAGAAAACAAAACTGACAGATGAGTGACGTGACTTATAGTGACAAATGAACGATATATGTGATGATATGAAAATAGACTCTAAAAACAACAACAAAAAAAAGAGTATCAAGGGAATCAGAGAGGCCTTGTTCAGACCTGGTGTTGTGTATCCACATTCTGTTAATCTCCGTTCCTGTTCCTGTGTCTCAAAATCCAAACAATACAGATGACCTCATGCACTTCTACTTTATTTTATGGACGTATTTAATTTGTGAGACTTTGTGGATATCGAGGAAATGAATACATACATCAGCTGACAGAGACGATGGAGCTGATTGGACGCTCCTTTGTTGACTCACAGCTATTACAATACAAAACATATGTTGGCAAATCACCAGGATGGAGGTTAAAGGGCAGAATGAGCACGATTTGTCTATTATTCTATTATATGTCTATTATTTTTACCTCTACATTATTTTGTGAAGAAAATCCCACTCATTGTGCCTTTAATCCCCGGTCTGCCCACATCTCCAGCAGTCAGGGAGTGAACTGTGTTTGTATAAATGTTAATATTCAACTTAACGTCATGTGTGTATCATCACAGCATCGACTGAACCCTTTAACCCTTTATACTTTGTTTGAAGTCACCTAATAATGTTTTGATACTCAGTGGAATAAGAAAATTGACATGAAGTTGTGAATCTACATCGGCTCAGTTTTGGACCTCAGCTGAAATAAAGTGGATGCCAAGCGAGGTTGTTTGTAGTTGTGCATTTTTCACAACTGTGATGTTTTATTTTCAATTCAGTTCAGTTTTAAGTAGTTTTTAAAGCGGGTTTGCTTGTTTAGTTTAGTTTTAGTATTTTTTTTTTATTTAGTTTTTATTAGTTTCAGTGGTAGCTTTAATCTTTTTTTTCTTTTTTTTTGTAATACAGGGTATTTGCCAAGGGCTAGATTCAAAACAGTTTGCAAAATTGAAAAAAAAAACTGTATTCACTGAGGACAGATGAACAACCAAACAACTTGACAAATAATTTTAATTTTAGTTTATTTTAGTTTTGTAAGCACACAATACAGTTTCAGTTAGTTATTCTTGTTATTCTTTGGGAAAGCCTGTTTTCTTATTTTTATATCAGTTAATAAAAATGTTTTTTCACACCTATTTTTTTAAATTTATTTATTTATTTATTTTTGTTATTTTGTTAGTCATAGTTAACAATAATAAGCTTAATCCTGTTGAATCTTAACTAAACTGTGGCGGAACATTTTCAGCACAAAGCTTTGCAGAATAACAATAATTTCTGCTACAATTTAGGGATAAATGGAATAAATGGCTTGTGTCCAGTAACAGCTGGGTGGTGTTTTCTGCTGAGATGAAGCATTACGGTAAATTTTACAGGATGCCGTTTGCGTGCAGTTGTTCTCATGGCTTTGACAAAAGACTTACTTACAGTTTGGACATAATATTGGAAGTTTTTTTCAGTTTTCCCATTCCTCAAGGGCTCATATGCTGCAAGATTATACTGTACATAAACTGTAATAACTGTGAGGGAAAAGCCGGGACAACACACTCTGCAAGTCTAACTCACTGTAGCAGCAAGGAGAAGTTTGAGACCGGGCAAACGGAGGAAAAAATAAATAAATCCCGTTCAGTAGCAGAGTGGGTGTGTGAATACCTGATGTGAGCTGCCGGCAGTCACTGGCAGGTGAGATGCATAATGAAAACACATGGACAAGCTATTGGAAACTAATTTATTTCTTGTTTTTGGGGCTCCAGAGGCCGACCTTGGCAGAGCAGCGAGGCCAAATTAAGTCACAGCGCGGCGGACGGATTGATTTCAAGAACCTGAGTCCTCCGCTCTTTTACTTTTCTTTCCTTTTGTTTTCTTTCCTCCTTTCTTTTTTTCTTGCCCCGGCGTTGCATACTGCATGAGTTCTCACTTTTCACACTGATTGCTATGGAGAAGAGCAATCTACCAAATAAGAGAAAAAATGGGATTTTAATCATCTTTCGCCCATCATTATTCCTATTTTCATATCTCATTCCAGACAGTGCTCAGACAATCCATAATCACTTTCACTGGTACAATTTTTACTTTGAGGCTGCAGCACCTAAGAGAGAAAAGAGAGAGAGAGAGAGAGAGAGAGAGAGACTTTATCCCATAGTTTCTTCCTTCCTTCAGTCTGCTATGACAGATTAATGCTGTGCAGTGTTTGTGAGGGACGGCCAAAATGTTGATCAAATCTTTAAACAGTTTCTGTTTTGAATTGTTTAATAAGCCCCCCTTTTTTTCTTTTTTTTTTCTTTTTTTCTTTTTTTTTTACTAAATGTAGTTTGTTTTTTAATTAATGCCTAATTATGGATTTTTGCTGACAAACAGCAGTGTTGTCGTGCCTTCTTAATGTAAAACGCCTGAATCGCTTCACTGCTCCACTTGGGTTTCAGAGACTGAATGCTGTAATTAGTATTTTGCAGGCATTCAAAAAAAAAAAAAAAATCCTGATGTTATTTGTAATGAGATACTTCTGGGTGTAGTGTTTCCTCTCGACGACAAATGTATTTTGATAGGAAAAAAAACTGATGTTTAGTGAATAAAAAGAGGCCCGGCAACAGCTTGATGCTCCGACAGCAGACTGATGAGACAATGAAATAATTAAAAGCAGGCGATCGCTCACAGGAGTCAGACTGAATCATGAGGCCGGAGGAAGACAAACAGCGTCATGTTCGTCTGACTCCAAGGGCAGAGCGCTGATACCTCCCGCCCAAAGTTTATATTTCACCTCAGGGGCTGATTTTTAATTCCTAACTCGGTCCTGAACCTGACAGCCATCGGTTTCCTGTGCTAACTGCAACATTTAATACTGTAGTATTTCCTTATTTCACCCGTTTCCAAGTGGTATGCATAAAATATGTATCACCATCTACTGATGACACGCAGGTATGACGGCGTATGAGGGACGTTGTGGGGAGGAGAAAAAAATTACTAAGCTGGGGGAAGATATTCAGAGTAAAAAACTTCCCGAGATTAGGGTCAGCAATTGATGAGAAAAAACTTGAAAATTCTCTGACATTAAAGTGGAAAATTTATGGAAAAAACCCCCACAAATTTATGCAGAAAAAACTCAAAATTCTGACATTATAAAGTCACAAATTTGCAAAAATGAACTCAGAAATTCTGACATTAAAGTGGGAAATTTATTAAAAAAAAAAACAAAACACAAATTTATGAGAAAAAAACTTGAAAATTCTGAGATTATGAAATCACAAATTTATGAGAAAAGTTTATCTTACACTATCGGATTTAGTAACAAGGAAATCCTGCTGATTTTAGCCCAGAATCACAATATTATCAATATTATCACAAGATTATTTTTTTTTTCTCCCTAGGTTGACCCTAGTCGTATGTAAATGCAAGAGTAGATCTCATTTCCAAATGACAGATTGTTGACGTTCATATCAGTAGTAACTATCCCTACTAATTTATATTTTATATCCGGATCACAGCTGTGCTTATGGGTAGGAATATGGATGTAGAGAAAATGCACAGCCAAAGGAAAGGGCTGTCCGACTCCAATTTAAAGCAGGCAAAATATTCTAAATATAGCGTACACTTTTTGCTCCACACTGGCAGTTCATACAACCCCACTTTAAAAAAAAAAAAAAAAAATCCAAAATAGCCCTTTAATGATTTTTGATGAGTTTGTCCAGAAACTGGAAAATATTGCAATTGAAAGTGGAAACTGTCCTGTTTGGTGGCAAAGGGACCGCATGCCGTTTCATCAGGGTGGCTCGAGGAGGGAGGGGAAAATAAACATTATGTTATATAGAAGATCCTTCACCGAAAGTGATTCATTTGTAAGAGATCTGATGTTAAGAGGAGCTAGTTGTGCGGTACATGTACAGGGTATTCCAGGTTTACATCGGCCTGTCACAGAATGTAAATTAAATGTAATTAAAAGCTAACAGCATCCTTTGGGTAAACCGTTAGAGAGTGTGTTGCTAATTAGGGCCGGTGCAGCAGCTCCTGGTCCCCGTTTGGACTCACTGCGCTGTGATCTTTCTGCAGAGAGGATCTCCGGCTCTTTCACTGAGGGGGATTTCTTGAGAGGAGCCGTAGGTAATTATTACTATTACCCCTCCAGAGTTTAAACAAATTAAAGTAATTTATATTAAGTCCACCAGATCTAACCGTAACACCTTTGGGCCACTCTGTCAAAACTCAGTGACTGGAGGTGTGTGTTGGATTACACAATAAAAACAGTTTATAAAAATAAAATTATTGGTGCAGTTGGAAGGATTTCAGTTCATCTTTGTGTGTGTACGTATGTGTGTCTGTTATCCTTTTTACACCGCAGGAACTGAACCTGGTGCTTCTTAATTAAAAGCAACGCCGACCTTTGATCCTTTTATTTGCATCAAGGCTGTTTTCAGACAGACGCGTCATGGATCTGCTGATTTATGTCATTTCCATGAAACCACGCCCCTCACAATGCCACTTTCTTCACTCCAGTATCCCATCACAGGGATAAAGTCCTCCACATTCATTCTCCTAAAAGCAGCAGCACTGTTGTGTTTTCAGGACTTTTTGAAATTGGGGGCCCTTTCCGCCAGGGAAAATAGGCCCCCGGGTGTGTTGGTCTGTGTCTGTCCATCTGTTCACTGGGTAAAGTATTTGGTCTATCAGCCTTTTTTGTGCACAGTCAAAACCTCTGAAAAACATTTGTCCTCAATACTTCCACTCTCTCTCTTCATTCACTGTCTAGCTTGCTCGACCACCGCTGCTTTCTCTCCCTCTCTCTCTCTCTCTTCGAGGGTTGTTATGTGCCGCTCCCTCTCTTCATTCACTGTCTAGCATGCTCTTTTTTTTTTAAATCCTTTGTGGCTTTATTTGCTCTGATAGTGGCTGAAAAAAATAGGTTACATAGTCTGATACTCAAAGACTGTAAAAAACAATGAGTAAAACGGGCGTCATTGTTTCATACATCAGCGGACTATTTTGATAAAATGCAATATTTTGTCTCAGCTACACATGGTTGTCCCAACACAGCCACTGCACAGGCAATCCAGACTGTCTCTGGTCCTGCCCCTTCCACCCTGTCTCAGAGGAGTTTGTGCTATAGTCACAAAATTTAATCTACACATTTGTGTCCTTGAACACTAGTTTTCCCTTACTGGAAGTGGCTGTAACCACTTCCACAAGGGGCTACATCTCGTTAGCTTTAACCAGCAAAACATATGTGGGGAAAGGTTATGTTTACGCTTAAAAACCACTTGGTTAAGGTTAGGGAAGTTTAGGTTTAGGCACCAAATCCTGGAAGTGGATACGATCTCGGTCAATGGAGACAAACACTGGTTTCATCTTGGACTTGAACCCATGTGGCTCCTCAGCTGCTTCATGATATGTGGCACAGGCACAAAATGGTCTTTCTACTAAAATACATTCCTTTCAAAGTCGTGTTGACTGTCATGAAAAAAAAAGGCAATTCATGTCAGTGGATACGAATCTATAGATAAAATTTTTGTGACTATATCACGAAGCGCTGTGGGACCGGGCCAATCCCTACAAATATGTGACCAAGCAGACCGGACACGACTCGCTGTAATTAACATGCGTGTGGAAACCTCCATGTGAGCACAGCCAGTGTTTGCTGTTCTCAAGGTGCCGTGGAAACGCAAACACACACGGGCTCAGGGTGTTCGCTGTGGGCCCGGCGTGACGAAGCCCCGCTCCGAGAGAAACACCCGGCAACTCTGGCCCTGAGGCTTTTTGATGGGAAAATATGTGAGCGTGCATTTGGGTCAGAGTGTAATCTGCTGTGCGTCTAATAGGTGCTCTAACCTTGACTTATTGTGCCTTCAGGTTCCATCTGTTCTTGAGTCCTGCCGCTGGTGGCAGAATCAGACCGTGGAGGAATTTGGGCTGGCAGGTTTAAGGGCCAGCGGAGTCTGCAGCATCGCCACACAGCGAGCAGACTGACAGGGAGACAGGGCAGGCAGGGAGACAGGCAGTACGACAGGCAGATACTTATCCAAGCAGACAGGTGCGGAGGGAAATGGGCTGCGCGTCAGATACCAAAAAAAAAAAAAAAAAAAACAGAAATGCAGGCAGGGCGACAGACAGGCCCGCGGATGAATATTAAGCCAGACAGGCGAGCAGACAGATATCCAGACAGACAAGGGAGCAGGCAGACACACAGGCATGGCGACAGGGTGTTAGACAGGCAGACAGACGCGCCTGCAATCAGATCGGCTGCCAGAAGCAGTCAGACGGGGAAACGGGTGGCCAGGAAGACAAGCGCAGACAGACAGGCGGGAACTTAGATAGAGGGAAGGGA
>OMLB01005344.1:3389-19266 GCA_900302555.1 Myripristis jacobus
TATTATTATTATTTTATTTTATTATTTTTATATTTTATTTTTTATATTTCTTATTTTCACTTTCTGTCTCTTATAATTTCAGTCATAGTATAATTTCGCTCATATATTTTTCTCTCAAATTTGAACTACTGCAAAAGACCCATTTTCCCCTCGGGCATCAATAAAGTATTTCCAGTTCTGATTCTAATTCTGTGTTTCACTTAGGATGTGATTTCTTTGGAAGACGTGGATGATACTGTAGAGCTGTAAGGAGTTATTTTTTTTGGATAATTTTTTACTCATTTTTCAAACTTTAGAAAACATTGACTCCAGTTGTTTCAGAGAAGGCGGCTACTAATTTGTACTAGCGACCTCTCTGTGTGTTGTACTGACAAAGGCAAATCCCCTGTGTTTCAAAAGGCACTGGGATGAGTAGATTATATCAAAATTTGTGTTTTGGGTGAAGTGCTCCTTTAAGATTCTCACAACCTTCTCTGTACCTGCTGATGAGTAAACCCTTTCATTCCACTGATTTTGAAACTTGGTGAGGAAGTTGGTTTCCATCAAAAATGTCTAAACAAACATTCATTTGTACAAAGGAGGAAATGCAATTATGCAAATTATTCATATCTCTGTGGAACAAAAAATGAGAGTGAAATAAAGCAATTATGGAAAACAAAAAGATGCCAGTGTGATCTCCTGGTAGATTTTAAGGCTATATAAATATGTGGAACCGCTTGGAGCCGGCCTGTTGAGAACAACTTTCTATTCTAAAAAACAAGCGATGAAACCACTTCCTGAAACCACAGTGAGGCGAGGACCTTGTGGCTTGTGCTGCAGATTTTATCTAATTCAGTTGAAATTTCCATGTTCCCCATTTAAAAAGAAAACATGCATGCACCGTACTTGTTTAAGTCTCAACATGACCCGACCAGTTCAGTGTTATACCTCATGAAGGAAGCTGTCAATTTCAATAGTTCTGATGTTCATACCAGCAGGGTAAGATAGAATCCCCTTTAGCCCACTCCTCATCCTGGAAGAGAAGCAGCAAGATGGGACAAAGGAGAAAAAGGAGGAGGACATATTTAAGTCTTTTAACCGAACCAGGACAAAATGTGTGAGCCAAGATTTGTGGATGAAGTTACTCACATTGTCCTTTGAGGCCACAGGAGAATGGTGCAGCAAAGCAGCAACAGGACTGGAATCAGGATCTTAACCAAGTGAACCGTGTCTACCAGAGGAAGAAACAGAACAAGACAGATTAACACACGTTCACACCATGTATTGTCATTCCAGAAAGTGTAATTGATCCATTCTGTGGGACTGCAAAAAAAAAAATGCCCCTGTCCCTTATACGCCCTGTCCACATGACCACACAGCATGTTGAGGAGCTCACAGTTGGCTTTGGTCCTGATGGTGATGGTGGCTGGCGGACCACATCCCGTCTTAGTGAGAGCGCTCAGGTAGACGGTGTATTCCCGGCTCTCTTGCAGACCCTCGATGGTCACAGACTTTCTCCGAGGGTCCGCCACCGTCACATTCAACAGAACTGCATAGAGGATGACAGGGAATCCCTTAGTTCATGTTATTAAGTGCCACAGTTAAATGGTTAAAGCGATATGTTTTTATTTGCAATCAGAGCGGATGACTGCCATTTTTCAAAGTTGCCAGTCTGAAACCGTCACTCCATCAAATACATGATTTTCAAGTTAGACTCAGAGGTTTATTCCTGTAGTACATGACAGGCAGCCACATTTACGTCCTGCATGCTGTGATGAATGAGAGTGAGAGGTTTTCTAGTGAGTGATAAATTCACAGCAAAATTGGTAATTCAAGTGTAAAAACCTGTGAAAAATCCAAAGTGGCCATGTCCATTTAACTCATTTATTGTAATATCATGATATGGCACAAGTGTTTTCCTGCTTTTAAAGGCTGCATTACAGTAAAGGGAGGCAGTTTTCTGAACTTATTATTACTGTTATAGTTGGTCTTTATTTGATGTCAGTTTGGTATCATATCCATCTTAGTAATCATTGTTTAGCCAAAAATCTCTTATCACAGACATTGTGATATTTCATTTGTCCAAATCACCCAGCATCACCTCAGCTCTATGAGTGAAGAAACAACTCTCCAATCAACAACAGTCATTTTGAATCATTTCCAAATAAAAGCCATTGAAAAACTGATGCTGGGAGCTTCGCTGTGTTTGTACCCACTTGCAGAACGGCCCGGTGCCGCCTCATGCCCCACTTCCTGCACGGACACCAGGTAACCAGTGATGAACCCAGCCTGATCATCTTCATCGTAGAGCCACTCCAGTGTCACAGAGGAGGAAGTGATCTGAACTTGTCCGGCCAGACTGGGGGACTGCACCGATTCTGTGGGGAGGAGGGGAGAGGGGTTTTGAGGGAGGATGACAAAGAAAAGCCTCAGAGACTTAAGCCATACTTCAGGCCTCAAGTAAGAGGAAATGCATTGTGGGGTAACTTTAAAATATAAAGGGGTTTTTGCAATTTGTGGGTGTGTCATTTGCATTACCGTTGCTTCGTCCTCTCTACTTTTTCATTTACTGTGTCTACACATATCTGTGATGTAGCAGCATGAAACAGGCTTATCTATCTTCTCTTCCTCTGTGTCTCACATATTGGTTTCCTGCCAACTTTTGTCACACATACGTAGTTTATACGTGTTTCTGATGTGGGTCAAATGTCAGTAGCAGCACTCACTGAGTTCCTGTATGTATCCAGTCTGTATCTCCAGTAGTCTGTGTCCATTTTCAGTGCATCCGTAGATATTGAATGTGTACCTATAACCTGCCTCGAAATTTCCTGCAAAATAATGAATTAAGACAACACATGCAACAAACCATTATTGTCTAGAAAGAGCTACAGCAGAGAAATCGGAGAAAAACACGCAACTTTCATGCATTCATCACGACTTATCCATAATGAATGTTAAAACCTACGGGCAGGCAAGAGCAAGCTGTTATTTCCCTCTGGCACTTTCCTCCATTGCAAAGTACAGGGAGTTACAGTTCCCACGATGCACCACTCCACGGTGTAGCCACAGGTGGTGTAGTCGTACTCGGCCCAGGTCAGCTGTAAACCTCCAGTCGTGTTGCCACTCAGATGCTGCTTTTGTAGGAGATTTTCTGGACGGGGACACAAGATTCAGTCATGTGTCACTCATTTAAAACAAATACTGTTGGACATTTCAATTTATGAATTATTCCTACACTTAAAACTTTCAAATGTTGAAGGTGATACAACAAGTAACAAGCAACAGTACAAACAAAATATGAATTATATTTTCAGATAGGCCTATTGAAATGATCATCTGCTATTGGCTGGTGTTTGGTGTCATCGGGTGTCACCTTCTATGCAAGCATATCATGCAGATATCAATAGCAGATGTCAGGATTTACACAGATGGAGATTTATCCACAAATAAAAAAGCTGGTAAACAGTTGAAAGCTTTCCCATGTTTGTGAAGTGAAGTCGGAGCTGCTCACCTCTGTCCTCTGTCTGTGGGATGGTGATGCGATCTGGGACGGAGGAGCCGGCACGGACGACTGCTTGGACAGAGAAGTCACACTGTCCTGCGCCGATGATGATCTCTGCCTGCTCTTGTCCATTGTCCTTCCACTCAGTCCCGTTCCGTCCTCCCTGCGTCCACCGCACCGTGTAGCCTTGGATTATATTTGATGCTGCCAAGCCAGGAACATGCTGAGAATGGAGGGTGGACGGAGAAGTGCACATGGGTTTGTTGCATCAGTCGCCATGTTTGCAAAATAACTCATTTGGGAGAAAGTAAATCAGCTTTAGGGTCTCACCGGAGTCCAGAACAGAGTAACTTTACGGAGGCTGTTGGAAGAGAGCTGCTCGACCCTCCTCCATACGTCCAGAGTCACTGATGGATCTAAAGAGGGCACACAATGAGTGTCTATTAGAGGCAAACCCAGACAGTGACGATGGAGTCTTCAGTGAGCTGAACAAATTTACATTTCTCACTATAGGCACTTGGGCTGCACTTTAGGAACAGAGTCTGGCCTTGACAACAATTTAACTAAAAATGATAAATGATAAATCTAAACCTAAAAAATTGTCTGAAACTGCAGCAGTGTGCAGAGTGGTTTTTTTTTTTGGTTTTTTTTATCCGCATGTACTGAACATCACCCTGATGAACTTTCATAAGTAATATTGCATGTCTCAGTTCTTCTCCTTTTTATACTTAAAATATCAATATAAAATGTGAGTCAAAGGGTTGAATTTGGTCAAGGCCCTTGCCACATCATCTTCCTATTCTTGATCCACTGCCAAATAAAGTCTGTAATGCAAAATTGTGTTCCCCAGCACTACAAAATTTCGTCCGCTGAAACCTGGGTGTCTAATGGTTCTTCAGTTCCTATGTGCTTAGGAACATTAGTTTGACTTTGAAGGCTACATACAGTTCAGAGCTAATCCATCCATAACCTCAAGATCATTACTTTTATATTTGGGAAGACATTCGCAGTTTTAAATATATTCCATCTATTCATCTTGTTTTTCTCTTGATTTTGAGTAGGATTTGGTTTGCTCTGATCTCAGTTTTGACTTGGTCTGGGTTCAAACTCAACTGTACCATCCTATTAATCCATACTGGTTGCCTTAAGTCCTCATTTTGCCTCTGCTGGTACTCACAGGTAGTAAAGGCTATGGGCTGAGCCCAGTCTCCCCAGAGCTTGCCCTTGACAGCACAGCGGGCCCTAGCAGAGTAGTGGGTGTTGGGAAGCAGATGCACCAGTGTGACTTTGCAGTAACTCTGACAGCTCACCTGTTACAAACACATACGGACAGATGGTAACAACCTCCTCTTCTCACTCTCTTGTAATCATTTTATAATTGCACCGGATGAAACTCACCATGATGGTGCTTTCCTGGTTTGTTACAACCTGGCAGAGGAGGTCCAGTCCAGACAGGTTGCCCTGTATGATCCAGGACAAAGTTGTGTTTGTCACCCCTGGCCACACTCTGGCCCACTCAAGGGCGGGGAATACTGGAGGCAAAGCACACATGAATTTCACAGACCTGCACTAACTAATTTTATCTTCAAGCACAAATTAACAATTGTGTCACTAGAGTGACTCACTGTCTTATGGAATAATTTGAAATGCATATCTCATTTGAAATAAATCTACTGCATGGTATGATGGGCACACGTCCAATGGGAAACAGAGAGGGGCCATCAAAAGTGTACAGTCACACAGTACTGTATACTACAATCCATATTTTGTTCAGAGAGTTGTTTGACCTCTGACCTCTGTCAGAGATGTTGAAGCAGTAGCTCTCTCTCTCCTCTCCCAGCTGGTTTCTCACCACAACAGAGATGTTGTACTCTTCCAAATGTGGGACTGCCGGGAAACGACAAGACGACTCATTGCACTCGATAGGATCCTGGTCAGAGTTCCTGTGTTTTCAAAAGCAAAGACGAGACGAATGACTCAAGGTGAATTTAATGGTAAAGTCAATACGATGGTCTGTACAAGATTCCCCGGACAGCCGACATGGCACTTTGGTGATGCTGTATCAGATTTGTCAAAGTTTACCTACCTCCTTTAAAACATACCTCCATAAAAACTCAGTTGACTCTTCGATGGCAATATGTTTATCAAACAATATAGCACCAGTGCGTAGGCTAGCCTTAATTATAAATTCTATAGGAGTTTATACAAGTGGCACAAAAAAGGGAGGGGTAGTACCATGTTATCACCAGAATAGGTCAGGTTTGGGCCAAAAATAAATTTAAAAAATCCTGAGAACAAGGCTAATCAGTTGTTTTTCTCAAATCCCTTAAAACTCATCTATGCACAACAATCTATACTGTATAGCAAAACTGTAATAATTCAAAACAATATGAGATATGATAAAGCAAATAATATTGTTATGTTTTTTAATGGAATGTTTTGTTTTAAATGAACCAAGAAACAATCAAACAAACATAGATTCTGGTCTAAAATCATTGAAAAGGCATCATGCCTGGTGCATCTGGTTATGTACAGTGCACTTACGCTATGTGCAGGGTGTGTGTTCGTCTGTAAGAACCAAACAGGTTTGATTTTCTGCCTGGATCCCAGATGCAGTTGACAGTTTTCAAATCCATGGTGGAGCAGCTGATGCTCTCTGGCTTCCGGGGTGGAACTGGAACACACACACACAACCAGATGCACAATTATACATATACCAAATGCACACAGCATACACATAAGCACACACACAGATACACAGTTTGAAACGAGCGTGAAATAATCTGCTCAGTGCAGGGACTCACAGCTGATGTAGTTGTAGCAGTTTTTGGTTTTGGCCGTGGTGTCGTTACAGCTGAACAACACACTCTGAAAGAGTCTCGCTGGGATTGTGAGGTTTTTTACAGTGATAGCCTTGACTCTGTCTCCGATGCTGATGAGGGGGGACTGGCTGCCGTTGAAGGCCATGCCGGTGATGTGGACTCCCCTTGGGGGGACGCAGCAGAGCATGGTGCTGGCTCCCTCTCTCAGCACCTGCTGGAAGGGAAACATCCTGGTGTTTTTCTCCACATCCACTAACTCCTGGGCTCCTGCAAGAAAGAGGAGCAGATTTGGTGAGGTCTAGTGAGGAACTCGCCAGATCCTGGACAGGTAAATATTCTCTATGAATTATGGCAGTGGGAATAACAGGGGCTAGAAGAATTATGACTGTCTGTAAATCACTGGCCTTTAAACTGAATCTTATTTATTGTTAATCTTATTAATATGCAAGTTTATTGTGGCCTGAGATAAAAAAGAAAACCCTGGATAGTAAATGAGAGTTTGGAGCACAAATGTTGAGAGTTATTGCAACAGTATCTGTTGAGCAACACAGAAAACAGCGAGTCATCCTAATCTGTGATGATCTGAGCAGAGAAATGGTTCTCAAGATAAGCAGCCCTATGCTTTCAACATAGTTGGTTTTTGAGTTTCACTCACACTTTGCAATGTAGTATATGCACATATAAGGATTTCAGTTTATGGCATATAACACCATATTAAATACCCATATGTGAAAAACATATTTGGGCATATAGAACTAACATATATTCTAAATACATGTACAGGGGCATAATATGTTCATATCCAGTTAATTCTGCATAAGTTATTATTTAGGATTTCTTTTAATCACTTCACTGTCTCACCATAGTTGGTCACCCACTCACTCCAAGGGCTTGGGAGGGACTGGTTATAGAAACGTCGTATCCTAACCGAGTGATCAGCACACTCCAGAGGCAGGGAGGAGGTCCACGTCCAGGAGTATGTATCTGAACCCACGGGGTGTGTGCTCACAATGCTCTAAATGACAAAATTAACCAAAAAAATGACTGATTTGCAGTGGACTTTTTTGGATTCATAATATGCACATACTGTTAAATGTAGACTGATACAGCTTTAATGTGCTGATACCCTAAACCTACACACATAGTCCAGAAAAGCAAATCTTTTGGCAGGCTACTCACACTGTAGATAATAGTGAGGTTTTCTGTGCGGCCGATCTGGATTTCATACAGGTTGCTTCCGTCCTTTAAGCCACTGGAGTCGCTCAGCCATCTCACCTCAAGCTTTTGCCTCTCTTTGTCAGCTATCAGATCACTGATGCTGGGGCTCGGTAGTGTCCGACCTAGCCAGTGGACACAGTAACACACAGCTTTAAACGTTCACTCCAATTTTAGTCATCAAAATGAGATGAGTGGAGATACTTTCAAGACTTTCAAAGAGTGAGCATGGAGGTTTCAGTGCCACTTGCATACAAAATGAACTCAACTCACCGGTTTCCAAGCAACATCCGCTCTGATCCCCAGACAGGTTCAGCAAAAACCCAAGCAGGTTGAATACTAAAGATGCTATTAAACTCATCGTGGTAAAGGTTTCCACCGAGAAATGAACATAGTTGAACTACAGAGTGTTTGAAGCGCTATACGTGCAGCCCCTCACACTAACTGTAAGTCTTGTGAGTCACTGAGAGCAAGTTGATGACTGGCAGCCTTCCTGTTAGGAGTGTTGAGTAATAATATGTCATAGGTGACCCTGTGAAAAGGAGGAGACAACATCTTGCTTCTGCAATGTGTGGAACAAAAAAAAAGAAGAAAAAGAAAAAAAACACACATGTAAACAAATGTTTGCGACAAGATTTTTATATGTAGTACAATATTGTTAATATGGCACTTCACACAGTTTTGATTACAGAGATTACATATCAAACAGAGAACATATATCAAACAAATATTAATGTTGACAGTGCACAAAGCAATTTATACACAATAAATTACCAACTTGTCAAAAAAAAAGGAGATAAACAGAAAACAGCGCTATATAGTATCTCTTTACAGGAATCACTTACAGTATTGGATAGCAAGATTTTTGGCACTTAAGTGAGGAAAATTATACATCATACATCATTTATAGTGTGCATAGGTAGCCTTTCCATAAAACTATACATATATTCAATATTTATACAATGATGCCAATATTTTCTTGTGTCCTAAATGCTCACGGTCCCTCTTAAATACTCTGCAGTTTTCAAATCAGCTGAGAGGTACATAACCATCATACAGCAGGAAAGCAGTTGATGCTGTACATAGTGTTGGGTTGTTGTAGGACTACACTGGCATCTCTGATATTTCTTTTGTGCAGTAAGTGCTCATGGGAAATACGTCAATGCTAATGCCGAGGTCCCTGAATCCCTGGTGCTTCAGGCCCCAGGGTTTAGGGAACATGAGAAACTCTGCCATCAGACAAGTGCAACAGATACTGAAAGGGACAGTACAAGTAGTGATTTACAAGAAATTTACCACTGACGAGGGTAGCACAGGTATAAAAGCTGATTTGCAAAGAGTTTTTTTTTTTTTTTTTTTAATACAAAGGCACGATGGTTTTCGATTACTCAGGAGAGGGTGATTAACAGCCACATAAATTCAAAAAAGGCACATAGTTCTGCAAATATTTACTTCCATCTTTCTGCAGTTCCCTCATCGGATTATACAGGTTTTTATTTTAAAGATGAAAAAAAAAACATTCCTCAGAACATACAGTACGTCAATCACATTTAGATGGACGCACATGTAAACACACACACACACACACACACACACACACACAAGCCTGTCCACCAAGCATGTCTTTTTTATCAGGTATATTTTTGTCGGTCCAGTTCCGGATCGGGCGGCCAGCGTCGCTCGTTCCTCTTTCAGGGTTTTTAGAGATAAACAATGTTCTCCTCTCCTCCCTCCTCCCCGTTTTGTCCTTCCAGAGAGAGGTAAGCCTGCGGGGTCAGGAGGGGGGTGAGAGAGGCAGAGGGGGGGTAGTCATCCTCATACAGCCCCAAGCCTGTGATCCCTGTCCTCCAGGGTCCCAGGGGAAACCTGTCCAATGGCGGGCTGAATTCTGCTGAAGTAAAAACAATAGAGACGCTCAAGACAAAGACTATGAGCCGCATGAGTGGACAGAAAAAGTATGCACAAGACGGAGCCAAATCTCAACATGCTCTCATAAAACCATTTATGTGGTCTCTTATGAACCATTGAACATCACTGATTCTTATGCAGATGACCTGTGCTGAAATGCTGTCATGTTTGAGAGAGTTTTGCTTCCTTAATTTGACGTGACTCCTGCTGAAATAGGATATGAGGGAGGGAGATGAACTGAGAACGAACCACTCAAAAGTATGAATCACCGGAATATCATCCTAACTCTAATCTCCACCTCTTTTCCTGACAAATATTGAGACCAAGTGAAACCAGTACTCACAAATCATACAAGAGAATCTTTTTCTAACGCATGGGCATCAACAACGTCAAATGAGAAACAGAGAAATATGTGGCACATAAAGCATCAGGTGAAGTATACAGCCCGTCACAGAGGATTATAATTTGTATCATCGATAGGTCTCCATATAAAAGTTCAAGAAATAATTATATGTAAAATACATCAAACAATACCTAGAAGAATTATCACATCACTGACATGCAAGCAGAGACAAATGGAAAAAATAATGTATCTATACTTCCTAGTACATGATGAAATCAACTCTCAAGATTTTCCCAGACGGACAGAAATTTTGACATTAAAACTCACTGTGTGACCTTGAAGCAACTAAGACTTCAGTTTAGTTATGTAATTATCATATTATAGTTAAGGTTGGGATAACTTTTTCGTCATGGTTAAGTGAAAAAAAACCTAATAAAAAAAATCATGAGCCAGGTAGTTGTTGAAGGCAAAAGCAAAAGCAGCGCCTGACCACCGCCCTGACCTCTATGATCTAACTTCCCTCTGCTATTTCAGTGTGACACTACTGCCTGTTTTCATCACATCGCTTCCTGTTTCACTCAATTCATAGATTATCAAGAAAGTGATATGCCTTTATTATCGAAGAAATGCTTCTCGTGACTAAGAGACTGTCTTGTTCCTCAGCAATATTATCTGAAGTTACTCTCCCCTTCTCCCCTCTCTTCTCTACAAAAAGGGCATCGTTTTACACCTTGGAGAACAGTGACTACAAATATGTTATGACATCTGGATAAAGACATGTGCTCACTGTTTCTGCACATAAATTGAAAGGAAACTCCACATCTGACATCAGTAAACTTACTGTTGTTGGTCTTCTGCGGTTGCGTGGAGACTCCAGTGCTGAAGGGGTGGATGGAGTCGCCCAGCGGACGAGGGCGGCTGTGGTTTGGGTAGGGCAGAGCGTCTGGAGGGGCTTTGCTGTGTGCCTGACTGAGGAGGGTGTTGAGGCTGTTGTAGAGACTGGGGCTGAGGCCAAGGTTAGCGGTGTGACTGGGGCTGTGGAGGGGGCCGTCTTGGTTCTTCCTCGGCCCGGTGTGCAGACGCTGGTGCTGGTTGTTGTTGGGCTGATGGAGGTGATTCTGCTGGAGGGAGCGAAGCAGAGCGGCCTCGTTCTCATACACAGAACAGTTTCCATCCAGGCTGCCTGAGCGACTGTGGCTGGACACCTGAGGGGTAAAAAAAAAAAAAAAAAAAAGACTTAAATGGGAGGATAAGGCCAGAGAGCCAGGGCAGATGCTGAAAATTGGTGAAGGAAAATGTAAAGCCTGCACACTTTGATCCAAGCCACAAATCTTTTTACAGACAAGCTTTTGGTCTGAACTGGGTCTTCATTAGAGTAAAAAAATAAAAAATATCAAACAGTCAGTGTCACTACTGCTGATACTGCAGAGCTCCCTCCCTGACCAAAAATACAAAAAACACCCTGTGATACCTGCAGTGATTTTTTTCTCTCCTCATTTTGTTTGTACATTTAATTATTGTGTTGTTTTACTGCAAATTCATTCTTCATAATCTATTCCATGGTTCCCCAGGTACTAAAAATGCCAGTTTAGGTCAACGTGTCCTTAAAGCACTGAAGACATTAAGAATTTCATTAGTGTCGTTTAAATTGAGAGTTTTAGTGTCCTGTGGTTTATAAACAGTTTCACCAGCTAAAAAAAAATATATTGAAATTTTTGTGCAAAAATATGTCACATCTAAGGACATGGAATGATGACACAAAATTTCACCTGTGGGCAGTTTAGTGCAATGATACTACCCATTTCATTCAAACCCCAATACACTATGTATAAACTGTGTGTAATACATCATTGTTCTGATTCTGCTCAGAAAGATATTTATCCACCTCTCCTCATCACGCATTCCTTTGTTCTCTGCCTTTTTCCATTCTCTCACTACATTATCATCACTCTCTCTATCTCTGCTACCTGGTATCCATCCAGTGGTATCATAACAGGGAGGCTGGTCTGGCGGTTGTGTCTCCAGCTCTGGAGCAGCCTCTGCTGGGCTTCAATCTTCTCCTTTTCCCTCTCCACGCTCCTCTGGCCCTCCCTCAGCCTGTCCAGGTTTTGTTGATACTCCAGCAGCTGGGCCTCCAGCTCCTCTCGCTCACAGCGCAGCCTCTCGGCCTCCAGGAGGCACTGCTGCTCCCGCTGCTCCAGCAGACTCTCCTGCTCGCTCTGTGCAAAGAGGGGCACAGTTTCACTACACCGCTGCAACTGTGATGAGCTTGTGGACTGAGTGTCTCAGTCCACAAGTGCATACATTTTGTCATTCTTACATTATCAAGATGGCGCTTGGAGTGAGGTTTACCTGCTGTTTCTCCTTGGCCACACACTCTTTGTCCCAGCGCTGCTGCTCCTGTTTCAGCTTGGCATGGAGTTTGTGAACCCCGTCCACGTCCTCTCTCTTCCTCTCTAAGCTCTTCCTTTCCAGTTCCTCTCTCCTCTTATCGACACTCCTCTGCTTCTCCTGCTCCTGAATGATAGAATAAACCATTTTAATTTAATCTGTCGTTATATCAAAATCTAGCAAATTAATTCCAATCCACTCTCAACAAAAGTGATGTTGATAGAGTTCTTTAATTATTAATAACATAGAGACATGCACAACTGCAATGATAATAATGTATAAACATAGTAATGTAATAATCATTTGGATGAATAATCTATTAGTACATTCATGTACCAGGTTGTTTAGGAGGGAAGTGGGGGTGCGGAGCTGTGGTCGCTCTCCCTCCAGAAGAAGGAGTTTCTGGACTTCATAACAGCTGTCCTGCAGAGTGACAGCAGCCTGCAAACAGGAGGAGGAGACCACACTGATCACACTGACGTTACCACCTGGATGAAATCATTGGGACAACTGATGTTACACTAATATTTGATGTTTATCCTTTATATTCACAGTGGTATTTTTGCGCTTGCCAAGTGGTGATTCAAGTGGTTGAAACCATATATTCACTCATACTGTGAAGCACAGATATTGAAAAACTTGTGTCTTTTCTCACCTGCAGACTGTAAAGTAGCTGAGTCAGACTCTGGACACACTCTGCCACCTGTGAAAGACTGTGTTATTACAGGGAAACAGCAGTGGATATCCAACTTTATCAACAGTGAAACTACAGTGGTTGGACCTTTATCTGTGTCCCGTTGGTGTCTCCTCTCCTCAGCTCTGCAGCAGAGCTCCACATCGAGCTGTCCGGCCCTGTCCACTCACTGTCTGACACGAGAGAGGTGGAGCTCACACTGAGTGTGCTCAGATAATCCGCTGTGGGAACAAGAAATAAATAGCCCTTTTTTCTTTTTTTTTTTTGCTAGCACACATTAAATATCAATGCTTGCAGATATAATGCAATGTATCCAGTTCAGTCAAATCAGCAAAAAGCTAAGTGGTATATGGGCAACGTGCCCAAATACAGGGAAACAGAAATTTGAGCTGAAGTCAAATGTATTGGTCGCTGTACACAGCATGTGTGTAACTCACGTTCAGAGGGAGACTCCTGGATGCTGCCGTGGCTGTTGTAGCTGCAGCACTCTTGTCCCTGCACAGGAGAGCCCTGGCTGTGTACAGAAAAGGCCTCGCGGGTCTGAAGAATGGCGATCAGCTTCTCCGCTGCAGAAGAAGCAAGTGTCTGTCAATATTAATGCCTGTTCTGTCAGCAAGCTCACAGCTCCAAAAATGTCTAGAAACTTGGATGAAACTGAAGATTAATATTCATATTGAGCATTAACTGCATGACCGCTACATAAACCTGTGGTACCACAGCATTTTTCTTTGACGTTTTATTACACTTATTTGTTGTTTCTTGTGCTGTTATAATGTATGTAATTTTTTAAATTTCTGCTCAGTTATTTTTATAGGAGGATTTCCCAAGCAAATCCATTTGTCTCTGCTACTTTTATTTAAGTATCACTTTTGTTTTGCTTATTGCTTCCTAATAAAGATGAATACTGGAAATAATATTGCCATGCTTTGAAAAGTTTGACTTCAGACAAAGATTTAAAATGAAGTCAATATACATGTAAGTCCAAGAATAGGAGTGCCTAAAGCCCTTCTTCCTCCAGTAATCTCATGACCTCAGCCATTTTCAAAACTGTCCAGTCTCACCTGTGCAACACGTGTAACCACCCCCCTTCCACTGATTTCAAACAGGTCTTGGAAGCAAATATGGAGCAGAATCAATGTGCAAATGGCGTGCACTGTTCTGCTTTGTTTTCTCTCATTTGGTGCGTGCGTCAGACGTGTTGCCCAATCAGCAGCAGTGTTTATATAAACCCTGCCATATTAAAAAGGCAGAGCACACATGGATCCAACTATACTTGCATAACACAATTTGATGTTCCATACACCAGCATTTCCAATTAAATAAACATTTTGCAACATTTTGTCAGGGCTGAACGTGGCCCAGGTAAAACTGGAGTAACCAGCACTTACAGACTGGTGCAACCTATCCAGGCCCCTTATTAACACGCTGCACATGTGAGACTCATTTTGACTGGTGGAAATAATCATACATCACCATCTAAAAGCTAGAACGGGTCCTGAGGATATATACAGAATGGACATCCCATAAACATATTGATCAACATCTGCAACACAACTACATCCCTCCCTCTGGACCTTCAGCCTCACGCAGCCCAGGCCACCCAGCACCCGTCCTGCCTCTTCCTCACCTTCTCTCAGGGCGGCTGTGAGCAGAGTGGAAGCCTGCCGTGTCATCTCACTGTCAGTGTCTGGTTGGACCAGGAGGTGGCGCTGTGGTGTAGGTTCTGGTGAGCGGAGGGTTAACTCCGTAAGCTCGGCGTACAGCTGCAGCTTCTCCTCCAGGCTGCTGCAGATCCGCTGGTCCTGACCCAGCAGAGTCTCTGCATGAAACAAATGTTCAAATGCTTTTAACTGATTAACGTTCGGTCTGACGAAAGTCATTACTGCTTTGTAATTACACCGGCTCACCAGCGTATGAGCCCACAGAGAAGTTACATAATGGATAAGAACAGGTGATAATATTCATTTATCGTACACATCATTTGTATATGTGGAGACATCAAACATGTTTCTGACCTTGGAACTTATGGATCTTTTGAACTCTGGCCTCGGCGGCTCTCCTGGCCTCCTCCGACTCAGCACTCCGCTCCTCCTCCTCCTCCTCTTCAGGACAACTGTGAGCCCAGGGGGTTAGATAATAAATAACACACACACACGCACACACACACGCACACTTAAACATACATTAACCAGAAATAGCAAAAAACACCAAAAGGTGGAGGGCTGCACTCACTGAACTTCAAAAATTGGCAAGGATAATACCTCAATTAGACCATGATTTATTGACCAATCAAGGAAAACAATGAGATGACCAATAAATCATAATTGAAGTATTGTTCTTGCCTATTTTTAAAGTTCAGTGAGTGCCGTCCTTCACCTTTGTTGTTTTTTGCTTGATCTAAGCAACAGTTTGTGTTTATTCCCACAGCCTAATGGCTTTTTTTGGAACAGCACATCCAACTGCGTGGCAACATTTATTAACCCAAAATACTCAAGCATACGCACATGTACAGATATAAACAAACAGATTCAGAGTAGATGCACACACCTCTCTACAGCTTGTCGAATGTGTCTCATCCACGCGTTCCTCTCCTCTCTGGTGGCGGTGTGAATTTCATACATCTCCGGTCCCACCGAGGAGGCGGAGATGAGGAACATCCCTCTCTCCTCATTGGCTACTTCCCTAACAATTAGCTTCTGCAGAGGGATTACAGGAGGCTTCTGGTCCTGGAGGAGGAGATAAAGTTAAGAACGTGGGAGAGGAATGTGGTGGAGACGAGTCGGTTCTGATATGAAAGTGTTCTTCGGCGTGAAGCGTACCACAGCAGCAAAGACGAAGCGCTGGTCTTTCTCTTGCAGGAAAACCAGAACGTCGGTGAGCAGGAGTGCTAAAATGTCTGAAAGGGGAAAAGCAGAAAGACGCAGGTTTGGGTATTTAGTTAAAGGAATATTTCAACAAAAAAGATCTATTTTTTATATATACAATAACCTAATTTGTTATCCTTTTCAAATGATCAAACTCTT
>OMLB01005344.1:19541-31837 GCA_900302555.1 Myripristis jacobus
AATCTCTTTTTGTATATATATATTATTATTATATATTATTATATAACTTGGGGTGAGTAAAAGGGGTGCAAAATATACAAGTATTCCTTTAATGTCCTCTATCCGCAATAGCTTTCTATATATAATATCGCCTCTGAACTTTTCAGAAGCTAAGGCAAACAGTCTTGTCGCTAGGTTGATGACTGTGCATTTGTCAGTTTATATAATTAGTTTTGTAAAAGGGTTGTAGAATGTTTTGAAACCATAGAGGAGCATGTAAATATTCAAATTAAACTAAATTATGAAAATCACCCAAACTGGAGATACAAAGGTTTCACCAGATAGCAACAACGTGTTATTAATGGCTATAAAAACACAAGTACAGGGACTCTCACACACCTTTCAGTCTGCCCGTGGCCGTCTTCCAGTAGACGAGCCCTTTGTGCTGCAGGACCCTGTGCTGGCTGCGCAGGTCCTGTTTGCGAAACACCTTGCCGTTCTTTAATTTGGCGAAGCTCTTGTTCTCCAGCCGGGCCAGCACCTCCTGCAGCTCCTGACCCCGCTCGTACTTACTGACGCTCAGATCCACTGCAGCGATGACATCACGGATCTGAGCCAGGGCGCGTGACAGGTCAGAGTGCTCCTGACTCCCCTCTGAGGGTGGTAGAAGAAACACACGTTACAGTGAAATATCACAGAGCACTGGTAAGTAAAAAAATATACATATTAGGCATGCACAGCTGCATACAGTGTATTTACAGCTTTACACAGTACGGCTGACACACCCTGAGTGTACTGCAGTATCCTTTCCAGCAGCACTGGGTACTTTGTGATGCGCTGAGTGACTAGCAGGATAAATTCTGGCACCTCCCTCCGTCTGACCAGAGAGTTATTGCTCTGTTGCTGTGAGAAAGAACATCAGAACATCAACAGTTTGCTCCAGATGACAGGCATTTCAAGAGCCAAGGCAGATGAAAATTATGATGTCTGCTGCGCAAATGGCACTCAGCAGAGTTACAGGGGAAAGCAGACTTCAGAGTAAAAACAGGGCCCTCGGAGCAGAGGCTTACTTTGACAAAGATTTGAAGTTTCTTGTTCTGCTGCTGCAGCTCTTTGAAGACATTGACGGCCTCCGTGTGGTGGCTGCAGAACTCTCCGTACACCTGCTTCATCTTCTCAGCGTTCTCGTCTGAGAACTGAGGCAGAGGTCAATCAGAGGGATTAGAGCGTGGATATGGATTTGTGTATAGGCATAAGTGTGGGTGTTCATCTCCCCGCACCTGTTGAAGCAGTATGTCCCCGATCCGATGGATGAGGTAATTCCGTGGGTTTTCGGGCTGGGTGGTGGCCTGCCGGCGTTCCTGCAGCGCTCCGAACAGATTCCTGTGGAAGAGCAGCAGAGGATCCAAGCAGGGGAAGATCCGGGCCACGCAGTCCCAGTCCAGCTGCAGCTCCTCCAGCATGCCCCTCCTGAACACCTCGGACATGACCGTCAGCGTCTGGATGTGGTGCAGCTCCGTCTGCATCAGCTCTACATGGGAGCAGCACAGGTGGATGGATTATGGGAACCTGAACATCTGCAGCAAATGTGTTTATTATTGAAGATAGGAGTTTGAACTGTACAAACATTTATGGGTGGTAATAGCTACACTGGAGGCAAAAAAACTATTTGTTGAACTAAACCTCAGTGGGTTGAGTAAAATACCACAGTTTTTCTAACAAAGTAATGTTAGATGGAAGCTGACTGAGAAGGGTAAGGGGAAACAGAGGAGATAGCTAATATTATGAAGTCTCGTGCTCTTCCTGTTAATAGAAAAAAAAAAACATCAAGCTAAACTATCTCAATTAGGTAGGGTTAGGGTTGCTGGCCTTCCAAGTTCAAGATATTGTCACTCACTTATTGCTATTCTATTCTGGGTACTAAAGTTTTGAGACTTTATATTTTTATTCCACCATACCTTGGAGGGAAATCTACATTTTTTGACAGCTGTCGTTACTAAAAGGTTTTATACACATAAAGATGAAATACGATACATTGTTAGAGTTTTGATTATTCAACATTATGTGGAGTAGTTCGACCTGGACCCCTTACAGCATTACAAGACTTTCACACTCTGAACAAATGGTTCTTCAAATGAATACTCTAAGGTTTGATACATTTACTGCTAATACTTGAACTGAGGTAATGCGTCGAATGCAGAGCTTACTGTTATTTGGAGTGTCTTTCTATAATAGCATTGCTACTTTTGCAGAAAAGATTTGAGTACATTTTCCACCACTGGTGAATGGGAGATTGTATGAAAGAAAGAAAGACAGAAAGGAGGAAAGAAAGAAAGAACGGAAAAGCCTGGAACAGTCAGTGCCGTGAGAGGAAAGTAGCATTGTCTCACCGTAAATGACATCCTGTCGTTTGATGGTGTGTTTGTCGTGCTGTCTGCAGAGGTCTGGGCTGACTGCGAGACTCCACGACTCCGCCTCGAGTCCCAGAAGGTCGGCTGACAGGTCGCTCAGCAGGGGGGCGTCAACTGCCTCTGCAAGACCAAAAATAATGAATCACGTCTGCCTCGTAAAGAAGAAATCAAGAGTCTACTCTAAAATCGATTTACAATTTTACAACTATGATTAATGCACAAGTACAATTAATGCACATATTGAAACATAATGCAGGTACTTTAAAAAAAATTCTAAGGCACATATTTTTATATTTCTTATTTCTTTTTCTATTTTGTATAATTTAATTCTTCTCTTGAGAATTTGAGAAACTGCAAGTGACTCAGTTTCCCTTTGGGGATCAATAAAGTATTTCTGATATCTGATTCTGAATTATTATTCTAAATTGTAGTAATAATTTATTACCTGATTTACTACCTGAGTGAATAAAACATGTTGGTACCTAAATGTCACTACTATGTGAGGTGATTATTGTGTGTATCAGGCGTTGTCATCCTCACCCTCTGTGCCGAGGGGGGGGTCGGCGGACGGTGGTGTTGCTGTGATCGGCGTCGCCTCATCAGCCAACGCGCCGCTCGCCAAGGCAGTCACACCGGCCTCACTGTCCACATCACTCAGCCGCCTGGGCAGCAAGCAAGAAGCGGAAACAGATTTGAACATGAAATTGTAGGAAAAGACATGGTAAGTGTGTGTATTTGAGTGCTTGATTGTGAAAGCTAAGGTTCAGCCCATAAGGCCAATACCACGTTTGGACTAAAGTTGCTGATACCTGATATTTTGTACCAATATTCCACATATTTTAAAGCTACAAGTATTAAATGTTTCTCCCTAAAAATTATATTTTTGTCAAGATGGAAAAGCCTCGGCATCATGTGATACTGAAGACTAGTCTGCTGAAATTCTGCAGCACTTCAGGACAAGAGTGACCCACACCACCTATTCAATGGTATGGGAAACTCTGCAATAGAGTAGGTCTTTAAATGAAAATAAAAATCCATAAATGAATTAATTAATGAATAAATAAATGCAATTTAACATTCATTTTAAAAGAATATGTAAAATGTGCAAAGAAAGTACAGCTTCACTGCAGATTTTACAGTTTGTTTCGCGTGGCTGGAATCAGGGAGGAGCATCACATGGACATATTGGAGAACTCTAAGTGGCTGATAAAATGTAATAAAATAAATACAGCACCTTCACACACAGTGTAGCTCAAAGTGCTTCACAATTTAGCACTAGAATAAAAACACTAACAAAAAACAGTTGGAAAGCAGGACTATGCTAGGCTAGAATAAATAAAACAGGAGAAAGAGAAAAATGATGAAAAATAAAATAAAATAAATAATAAAATAAAATAATAAAATTTTGGGCAAGACTAAAAAAAAGGTATTGGGCTGATCTATCGGTGTAAATCTGGCATAAATGTTAGCACTCACCTGCTGTCCATAGAGACAGAGAGGCTCTTGGCGAGAGGCACTGCTGTCTCTCGCTTGTCTCTAGTCGTGGCTGGAAGCGAAGAGGAGGAGGAGAAGGAGAAGGAGGAGGAGGAGGAGGAGGAGGTGGAGGAGAGGGAGGCTGGAGTGTTGTCTTTCACAGAGTCTGGAGGGCAGGGAGCAGGAAGAGGAGTCAGTCAGACTTTGGAGGCTTTCCCATTCCGAAAACAAATACCCCAAACGTCTGTTTAGTGTTCAGATGCTCTGTTTATATTTAAATGGAATAGTTGGTGTCGTGTAAAGACGCGGGGAGGTCGCTGTTTGTTATGTTTCATTGTTTAACGGGACAAGAGGTTTACAACTACGTCAACATCTTGAATAACGGGACGCTTACGGGCACAGAGCTTTGCATAATGAAATATGCGCGTACAAATACACACATGCACGCTTCCACGCACCTGTGCAGGAATCTGTGCTAGAACACACACACACACACACACACACGCATACATGGAATATCCAACCCTGATCCCCTACTGAGGAAGATTAAAATTTAACCTTGTAAGAGGGAAAGAACAACAGGGAACAAGGTAGAGGGGGAGGTGAGGAGCAGAGGTTTACTTAATCTATAGGAACAACCTCGGAGGACAGGTGGGGGGAGAGAAAAAGGCAAAATGAAGATCACGGAGCACTTAATAGGAGAGGGGAGAGGTAATCTCTAACTCACTCTGTGGGAGAGAAAAGGCCTTGCTTTTCATCGTCAACGCATTCCTTTCCTGAGGCTTCTGAGGACACACATAATCATAATAACATCAGCAGTTGCAAATTATAACGTTTGCCAATTTAGTGTGCAATAAAGATCAAGTTGTTACTGCAATATTGTTCAAAATCAGGCAACACTGGATTCAATTTGTGGTTAGACGACAGAATTAAAAAGGAAAAAGATCCACCCTTGGAGACTCTTCTGTTGTATATCATCGATATGTGATTCTCGACGCATTTCCAGGACTTAAGCTGCAATAAAGTATTTTAATTTTCTGTTGGTGTACCCACTCCACCTCAACCTGCCTCATCTATTTCTGCTTCAGCTGCTGCTGTCCTGCATTTCCTGTGAACTTGCTGCTTTGAATCAAAAGTGGGAATATGGACGTAGACAAATTGGTATATCTACCTGTGTAGCTGTCAAACACTGACGCAAAATAGTGAGTCAAGAGAGCCTTTCCACTAACTATTTAGCAGCTGAGAAATTTTATGCTATTAAAGGACAACACCAAGAATTTTACATGTTTATCGTCATATCTACAAAATGCACATACTTCAGGTTTCTGTTAGTCTTTTCCCGAAGCAAGCAGTCATATTTTAGAACTACAATATTGTTTTTCCTAAGTTTTATCCAGCCACTGGTTTCCATTCCTTCCACTACAATATGAAAATAAATGAACTTTCAGAGACTTCACACTCTCTTCACACCAGTATTCCATTGCCGTAATAAAGTCCACATTAATTTTCCGAGAGGCAGCAGTGCGGTTGTGCTTTGATGACTTCCAAGTGGGTGAAGTGAAAAACTCCCTCTGCTGGAAAACAGTCCCCAGGGAAATGTTTGCTTTTCACAGAGAATTATCAGTTCCAAGGTTTACAAATGCCGATAACTTTGTTAGGTGCATAAGCAGAACATTATGAGGCGGCTGGTTCAACCAAAAATTTAAATTTGAAGTTCAAGGGATTATTATTATATGTTGTGAAATTTTTTGTACACCTGCGTGATTTGCAAAATGGTTTGCTGCAATGTAAAACATGGGTAAATTGTAGTAAAACAAAATCACTGGTGAAGGGTAAATAGCTGTTTGTGTTTATAACAATGTTTAAAAACAAGTGTTTTACGGTGGATTTTTTCCCCCATAAAATTACAGTTTGAAATGCTTCATTATTCTCGCTTGTGGTTTGAGGTCACATGAGGAATGTGAGGCTGGACGTTACCTTCCCACAGGCTGCAGCCGACTCTCGGCATCCTTTATGGACGTTCAACAAACAATCTGGAGACAAAGATCAAATCTCAGTTCATCTGACCAGTTAACCAATCGCTGACAGATTTACCACAACTCTATCCCATGTGCAGATGGCTGCCAAACTGTCCCTCACTTCAGAAAAATGTATACAACTGATGTTGATTCTGAGAGAGGAACAACACCGACTTCATTGCTTTTTCCCAAATAAAGCATTAAGACTGCACGTGCACAGATTTACACAAAACCTAAATAGTTCAATGACCGCAGGACATAAAACAACAACAGTGTAACAGGCAGTATAACACTCACTGGAGCACTGCAACAGCTCCTTCCCAGAAATGGACTTCTCACAGGCCACACAGAGACAGGGACCAGATGGAGAGACAGGAACAAACTGGTGTCCGTTAGCGGCTCCTGGCTTCTCTTTTCCCTCCTTCACCTCTTTACCCTTCACCTGGAAAGCAAGTCATAAATATTTAAAATCTCGTCATTCAGCAGACATTTACTGTGGCAGCAGAAGTGGACAATTAAACGACTGTGAATGGGAGGCAGGGAGCAGCACACTGTAGCCATCATGCTAACACACCTGTTTAAGTGGAGTTAGCTGGGACAGCGGGGCCCCTCAGTGGGCTTATATCTGTTTACTTTATTAAGGTCCACAGGGACCACTGCTTTTGTAGTGGTAAGCTCCTCAGGGGGGAGTTAGGGGATTCCTCTGTGTGCACGATACAGGGATGTTTATTTTCTTATCAAACTTTACATGGAAGTCTAAAAGAGCGAGCGCTTGCGGCTTCACGTGTGTTGCATGTGTGTGTGTGCACACATGGAAACATATTCAAACACGCACGCACGTGTTCGTAAGAGCAGGAGTATACTATGGAATGTGTTTTGGTTCCTCATGCTGCGTTGGGGGTCTGTGCATTATGTAAGAGGATATTTTCACTGTGTCCTGTTGCTAAGATTTGAAGAGAGGGAATTTTCTCCCTCGCCAAATAAAGGCACCACGCGCAGACAATGGCTGCCCAGCGCAGGAATCCTGACCAAGCCAGTCTGAGTGGTGCTAAACCTTTTACTGCACTGCTTAGGGAGACCTTTCACTTTTTTTAGGTTCTGCTTTTGACATTTTAATCACATGTAACTCTTGAACACTGCCGTCTGGTGGGTTCGCCATTACAAGTGTGCGTTGTGCAGCTGAACTTTGCTCAAACCAAGCAACAGAACTTGACATCTTGATATTTCCTATTTGATGTAATGGGGCACCATACAGCACTGGCATCTTGGGTTTGTTTCACTCAATGTAAGTGTGATGTAGCTTCAGAGAGGTGTTACAACCAGCAGATGTATCATGTAATATATTTGACACTGTTGTACATTATGGAAAAAAAAAACTAAAAGCCGTTTAAGGGGAAATTTAAGGGAAAATATGAGTTTGCGAGGTTAAATGCTTTGAAATAAACTCTTGGACCACAGGAATCATATTTTCCACCAGATCGTTTTGTTGGCTCACCTTGGTCTTGCTGCGCGTGCTAGACATCCTGCTTTTGAGGAAGCTGAAGGTCCGGCTGACTTTGTATTTTTCCGACTCAGCCTTGGAGGGGATTATATATTTATCCCACTCCTCATCCTCGATCCTGTTTTGGTGTAAACATTTCAGTCAGCAGCCATCACAACTCATTACATCGTTTTGGTCCGGGGAAGACTGCAGCATTCAAGCCCAACATGGACACCATTTATCACGATAATGATCTTAAGATTGTGTTCAATATAGCAAGTTAACTAATCAGGGATGTTGGTATCATGCTGGAATATTAGAGTGTCAGGCCCGCAGTCTTCCAGGACCCCGGGTCCACAGACCATCACTCTTAAGAACATGCTTGGCATGCTTGGAAGTTTTGAACTAACAGTCGCTAAGAGCTCTAGACTAAGCTATTTATAGACTGACCTTGGCAAGATGCAATTAATAACATGTCAGCTACGCTAGTTACATTAGACATTCCAGGTGAAAGGCAACGATGATATAGTGAAGTCGAGAGGACATATACACATGCAACACCACATCGACCCAACAAAGTGAACCAACATTGACACTGTTAGTGTAGTGGCCTTCTGAAGATTTATTTACACCCAAAAAACACCTGCAAAGAAACCACATTGTTATTGGATGAGTTGGTGCATGGTTTTACAGCGGGGTTAGAATGGGTTAAGCCGGGCCATGTCTGCGGCCCCGGCTGCTCTACACATGCATGACAGCGAGGCCATTTTTGGTGGCAACATACTCTTTGAGGAACTCTGTGAGGGTGAGGTGTTGGAGTGAAGCGCTGCTCTCCTCCTCTGCTGACTGGGCCCGCTTACGGAAACCCAAAACCCTGCGTGGATATAACACACCTCAGACCTGGTTGCTGGAGTTCGGTCCATCAGGAAACTAAACGTGATACCAATCCTCTCATTAAAAGTAAAATGTACATCTATGTGGCTACCAAACTCTATTTAAAGTTGTAATATCTGAAATTGCAAAAATGAGGGCAATTTCGACTCAGCTGACCAAAAAAAAAACAGGAAAAAGCATCTCATTTAAAGTTTTTTTTAAGGTCTCATAAAGTCTATAGGACAGTGGAGAAACTATGGTGACAGGAACTTTTATTCTAAATACTGCTTTAGTAAACAGTACTATAAAATATTAGAACATGTTAATGGCAGGATTTCCACACAACATCCTTATTTTGTTAAAAATGGATGCATGTAACACGTCGATATTATAAGGGAGTAAAATGGTCGGTCAATCTGCTCAGGCTGGTATTTTGAATAGCTTTAGAATTGATATGATCTAATACAATTATCTATTGATGTAATATGACAATCTAATTAGGGAGTGTGATCTAATGTGATGTTTCCTCTGTTAGCAATGCATGTTTTATAGCGAATGAAATGTATTAGAGTGTGATGAACTGATGAGTCAGTTAGATGAGATAAAACATGGTATGACTGTGTGTTGTCAGCGTGCATCAAACTGAACAAAACAAGCACAGATTGCCCAACGGTGGAGCAACAGTGATATATATATATATACTGCAAATTCATTATGAGCAAAAATGAAAATGAGCTAGATGTTTCTAGGGTCTGAAATCTGGGAAAGACCCGAGTCTGCCTGTTTACTCAGGGTTATTTTGAGGTTGCAGTCAGAGCATTTTCTGGCCCCCGGCCTTGTAACAGGAAGTATGTCACATCCTGCCCAGCCAGACCCCAACCACAGGTTTAACACTGGACAGACACACACACACACACACGCACACACACACACACACACACACACACATCCACATGCATCATCCAAGCCTAAAAAGAGAGGATCTCTGTTCTACAATCTGAGTGTATGGAATCACAAACTGGTCTTTACCTCTTTTCCCTTGGAGTCTCAGTTAGGCTGAACGCCCTCTGCTCTGCAATGTAAAGTGACAGGGAAGCTCACATGAGTAAGCCAGAAAACCATTATTAACATTTCATTTCATAACGTATGAAACAATGTTGTTGATTCTGAGTAAATCAGTTAAGTTTCAGTTTCAATCAGAATGAAGCCAAAGTGATTTAGTATAGAAGCAATGGTAAACATTAAAATCCCTGAAAAAAGCCTTGGTCCAGCGAACCCCTACAGAGAGAGAGCAAACATAGCAAAGAGATGGTCTTGACAAACCAGATGGCAGGAAAAATGGAAAATCAAAAACAGCAGGCAAACAAAACATGTACCCAAACAGAAGCAAAACAAAAACCCCCGGAGTAGAAACAGCAGACCTCCTTTGGATGGTGTATAAAAGCTCTGCAGAGCATTTTCCAAAGCCTCTGGATACAAAATGCACCTCCTTACATATGCTGTGCAAGTGAGTTATTATATCATGCACATGAACATTTTGGATCAAACTGGTTTTAACCACTCATTTTTTGTAATTACATTGTATAACTGGTGAAAAATGTCTGGCATGAAGCTTTGGAGAAAGTCTGCTCTTGATCATCCAGCTCTACAAAATGATGAATATGTCTTTTTACTGAAACAGTGGGTTGTACATCTCAAATTATGATTGCAGCACTCGCCGCCAAAAAACAAACCGTAACACAGGCTAAGGGCTGCACAATTTTGGCTAAAATGATACACCTTTTTGCAAATTTCCTCAAGATTTTGTTGTGACAATATCTGGGCATGTAAAGACAGGTCATGTAGAGGTTTTCTGACAAATTTACTTTATTGCATTTTTTGCATCTTGCATCAATATCTTGGCTATTTTCAAGAATATTGGGCATTCTAAATTAAATGAAACGTTTGATTATACACTTTTAATTGTGCAACCCTAGATTCCCAATTCACCACATCACCAGTTCACCACTTCAAAAGCAGCAGTGATGAAACCCTGTAATCTGGGACGTGTTCACCAACCAACCAAGATGCTGTTGGACGCTGCGCTGGTACTTACTAACTTGGTTGAGACGAGAGAGAGATTTAGAGAGAGATAATGCCTGGAGGAGAGAGCGACCGCTGCCGCTGAATGCTCCATCTACACAGGATAAAGGATGGCCTTAATGGTGTACACTCTTATGCACACACATTCACAAAAATGTGTGAAGTCGTACTGTAGCGAAGAAGAGCTGACCCGACACACACAAGTACTTTATAAGCTGAGTTGCAATGATTTATGACACCTGTCTGCCCCTTCCTCTGTCAGACATGTGGCATGTGTCCATTCAGCTGGCCCCAGGGGACGAAAGGGTCAAAGAGCCAAGGGGTCAAAGTTCACTCACCTTCTGCCAGGTCAGAGATGGTTGCGTCTCGGTTTAGCAGCGGGCGCGACGGCTTTGCCTTGGGGGAGGAGTAAGAGTAGGAGCGCAGACGGACCTCAGCCTCCTCTGGATTCTGGACGAAAACAGGAACAAATTAGGCATGCAGACAAAGTAAAATGTTCACATCCCATGTGGCAGACCGGCAACGGAGGGTTCAGCGGTTCAGTCCTGCAGACAGAACAGACCTGGTAGAAGGCACAGACTCGGTCAATATGTCTGACCTTTCATGCACCATATTGAGCTGTTGACTCTCTATGGTCTTATCAGCAGATGTTTGTCTGGGTGGTGTGTGTTTGGGGGATTTGCTATTTTATTGTGCTTTTACTGTTTTTATTGTGTGTTTTCACTGATATTCCTGCTGCAAACTAGCAATACCCTCACAAAATAATCAAGTGGACCCAAGCACACTGGAGACGCATTCTTAAAAATGTCTGGTCTCAAGCTGCACTGTTGCATGCCCTTGAGCAAGGCACTGAACATGACAACAACAGTTTGTGAGTTTATACAAGAAGGACAATGACAAGCATAAACAAAGTATTGTCTAAAGTATATATTATAACCAAGACAATGAGACAAACAGGATAGGATCTGCTTTGAATCAGTCTTAGGCCACACTGGAGTCTGCAGGTAGCAAACTATTAAATGAACATGTTTGACAGCATTTTCTCAAAATACAACACATATGAGTGTGTACCTTGGTAGACTTGTGCGTGCTGTCAGAGTGTGTGCGGTTGAAGTCTGGCGATGTGTCAAAAGAGTCCCTCTCTTCTCCTGAGCTGGACTGCAGGACAGGCTGAAGCTTTGGAGACGAGGACGGGTAGGAGTGACCCAGTATGTCCTCTTCTCCACTGTCACACTCAAGACTGGGACTGCTTACACACACACACACACACACACACACACACACACACAAACAAACATGCACACATAAGCCTTTATATTTTTGGTGCGTCATTATCCTGCAGTGTTGAAACATTAATTGGACGCATGTGTCTCTTTGGTTGCTGTAGGGCTCGCATCCTGCAGCACTGAGGAAACTGCTTGCTCGAGAGGAATGTTCAGAGCAACTTCAAAACACAAACCGCTCAATTGTGTTCAAGCTTCCTGTCACTTTCCGCACCTTCGCTGAGACTGTAACCACTGTTCTGCATGTCAAATTAAACCTTGTTGAAATCTTAAAGAGATGATAATGACAATGATTGGATATTTTAACATGGATTAGCCATGGAAATATTTTTCCCCCAAATATTTTTAACAGCAAAAGCACACACAAAGAATGGGTCCATCACTTTGACACGCAGCAGCACACATTGTTTTCATTTTTCAACCAAATTATGGAATCAAATTGCATTGCCTGCACTGCAGATGGTTGGCTCTCTCTTTTTGTTTGGATCAGATTTTTAAAAAAAACTCAATTATCTTAGGTAACACACACATTTTGAGTGCCTTTTAATCCAATCTGCCATTCACAGTTTTGAAATTTGGAGTCATAAAGGTTGAATCCAGTGTCCTACCTCAGGCCCCGGGTCGCCTCTGGCAAGCTGGCTCCTCTGTGGCCGAAACCAGGAGAGACTGGCGGGCACGGCTGGGTCTGACGCCTCTG
>OMLB01005345.1:14740-26885 GCA_900302555.1 Myripristis jacobus
AAAAGATAAAAAAAAAAAAAAAAAAAAAAAAAAAAAAGATGTTAAAAAAATGATGTAAAGCCCTTATTTCCTATATAGTTTACGACTGGCTGAGCTCTGCTGTGAAAGTGAAAGTTGTTAGGTCAGTGATAAATGTAAAATTAAATACATACAGCTGTAATTATAGAATGGCATTCAACAAAAGCTTGAGGTGCTCTTGGGTTTTGGAGTGTATTCCACAGCCAAATACCCAGGCAAGCAAGTAACTCTAATTTGAAACAAGATTTTAGACATAATAGATCAGTAAGATGAAAACAGGTTCAGGTTGAAAATGATGCTGTGAGCAAAGTTAAAATGTTTTACAACCTCCAGTGAGAGGACGCTAATAGCATCTTTGCAAAGGCAAAACAAAACCAAACAAAACAAACTTTTATGGCTTTTAGCTTGGGATATTTTTCTCTTTAATAGAAGTATATGGATTAATTTCATGATTATTTCCCTGAAGTCCCAAAGCAGTCTTAAAAGACAGAAAGTAATTATGGAGACAAGATTCCCTGGTGATAGTGATCACACTATTGACAATTATAATGATGATAATCATATGCAATTTATTTTGCCTCAACCTGCAAGCTGTTGTGATGCTAAAGAAAGAGTTGGACTGTTAAAAGACCATATTTAATCTCCAGGCAGCAGAGTCAGCTCCGATTGAGCAGCATCACTGAATTGTTTTTGTTAGGCTATCTTTGCAAACATGATATGAAAAGTCAGAAATGACAGAGATAAGCACTGCTACTCTGTGATTAGTGATAAACAACAGCACCAAAAACATTTGGATTCAAACAGAATCACCGCATTCAAGGACATCAAAATTCCTCACAGGCTCCCTTCATCTTTGAGAACACGACAACATCAGCACGCGCAAACCTCGAGAGACATTCTGCACTCCATCACATTTACCTAAATAACAACTCGCAATGTCTGCAGTGCATGAGGCCTTGCATGTTGTGTTCAGGCTTTGCTCACTTGCAGGAATTCCCAACACAGTAACAAGATTTTAACAGCAGCCCTTCTGCTGCTGGGAAATTGGAGCAACACACCTAGAGTGTATGTGTGAGTATCAGTGTACATTTGTGTGTGTGCTTCTGTGTGAGGCACATATGCTCAAGTAATTGCATGACAGTATGGGTAGCACCTAAAGTCTCCTGGATGCAGCATCAGAGAGTGCGAGAGAGAGAGAGAGAGAGAGAGAGAGAGAGAGAGAGAGAGAGGGGTTAGATACAAATCTGTTCAAAGTGGAACCACCCAGCACTTCATCACAAAGACAATTATACTGTGTTTTGTGCTTAATGCAATCTTCTCCCCGTTTTTTCAACACATAAACAGAGTCAGAGTTAGTCCGAGACTCCATCAGGCACAGGGGAGGGGGATGTGGAGAGCGAGGGAGAGGGGACAGGCAGCCGGGCAGACCTAACAAAAGGACCAGTGTCTTCAACCTTACCAGCTACCCACCACATCCAGGGGGACCAGAGCAACAACAGGAGTGGACCGGAGGTAAACAGATAAGACGTAATAATAACAATAAATAACAGGATAAATAACAAAGTTCACTGGAGGTGTAAGCAGATGCATGGCACCGGAGATGGTGGGTGGTAGAACCCCAGAGGTTGCAGTTTATTTATATTTCCATGTTTATGCCCATTCTCATTCCTCCCTCTCCCTCCCTCTCGCTGTCTTTCTCTCTCTCTCTCTCCCTCCCTTGTAGAAGCTGAACCAGAGGCTCTCATCTGCAACATCAGCAGCAGAGGGAACAGAGGTGCTTTTTGTCACTCTGACAGGAGGCAGAGTTACAATACAGTAGGAATATGAGAGGGCTATTATCCAGACACACACCGCACACACAAACCCAGAAGCAATTTCATACATGGAGATATAACGTAAGCCACGTCCATTTGTTCTCATATGCAAGGCAATATAAAAATAATATCCCTCACATGTCAAGGAAAGAGCTGCAAAAGAAGATACAAAGATACCACCGCCCCCTTACTTAAGAATCACACCATTTGCTGAGAGATGGATACGTGTGCACCACTCCAGTCCTGTCACGACTGTTAACGTTAATGTGTGACTGGTCACAGCAGGGGGTCACTGGTTAAGAGCACAATCTGCCATTGTGGCTGTTTCACTCTCACATTTATGCACGCATGCACTCCTTATCTTTATAAAGGGGCTAGAAAGTAGTGGCACATGCAAAATACAGCAGGTAAGGGAGGTATAGCCGCGTAATGTATAAGAGAGCACTCAGACACTTTGCACTGTTGATAAATTTGCCGCATCCTCCCTCTCGTAGTATCATCCTCACAGTAGGAAGCTCCTAAAGACCTTAAAGAGTTTTCTGTTATGGCTTGCAAACACTGAGATTCAGAGCACTTTCTTTTCTGTTCTGTTTCACATTTGTAAACTGTATTTACCTGGTTTCAGCTGCTAAAGTCAAGTTCCTTTTGATGGTGGATGAAACACCCTGCAGTGGGATGCTGGGAGGGTGAGAAGGGGGAATATGGGCTTTGGGTTAGGGGTATGTGGGTTGTATTGTATTATAATGTATGGAAGCTTGCCTACTCCATCAAACCTCCACACAAGGGAGTTGTAGAGAGCCCCAGCTGTATGCTGTGTGGAAAGCCAGTCAACCTTGAGCATGTCCTTTCCTCATGTCGGTCAAATTCCTGTTGGAAATTCATGTGGTGACATGACCAGATTGTATGACAGTTGGCCGCTGGTGCGGAGCAGGCAAGAATGAAGTCGAAACAACTTTCTAATGTCCCTTGTTTCATTCACTTCTTTTGTCAGGAAAGAGTGCAGCAGTGGGAGATATTGACGTACCTGAAGAAGCAGCTCAAATTCCCAGAGGTCGGCTGCAGGGGCTTTGCAGGGCCGTGGCTGTGGAGAGCTCTTGGGCTACTTGGATTGAAAACCACAAGGAAGCAGCTGGTAACCAACACCACCAAGAAGGCAGAGGCAGCATCCTGGTGGATCTCGATAAAGTGGAATGAGCAGGGGCAGAACCAACCTGGTGACGAGCTAACAGCATCCTACAGCTGAGTGATGGAGTGGTGGGAGTAGGGTTAGGGTTAGGGTTAGGGTTGCTGGTCCTACTGTCGAGCCTCCCCGAGATATCCTGGTCTTAGATTGACGAAACATCGTGTGGACTCCAAGAAAAATAGTTACTACCCAGGTAGCAACTAATAGTAATGGCAACTAATATCCAAATAAACAAATAAACTATTAGCTAATGGTTTGTATTTATGGTATCAGACATGTAGGCTACTGTAAAGTTCATTGTGGCAGTGGTACATTAGAAAAAAAGGAACACATCTTTAAAGCCAGGCAAATGTATTTGCTGCTACCCACTCTCTGTACACACAGTATGCATAATCAAATTATTGGATTATTTCCCCTCAAATTTCACTCCATAAAAATATCAGTGGGAACAGGAGATAAGCCAGAAGTCAGTAAAAGGTTGCATATAAGTCGACTGTTTTCAGCCTCATGGAATTGCTCAAGTAAATTCAAGCTGTCACTGTGTTCATGTTTTCTGTGACCCAGTGGCAAATATCACATGATATCACAGTTTGTATAGTGGTTAAACCACAAGTCTTCTCAGCTGTTTTGACTTATGTGTTGTGAGTCACGGCTGTGAATCCCTTGTGAGCTGTCAGGTTTCTGATCCTTCTGGCATGATGAGCACATTTTCTACAAATATGTCATAGATATTTGAAAACTCAGGCATGAGGATGAGAGCCTATTATATACAGCAGCACAGTGGTTTGCTGTGATCTAAAAACAGATCCAAAATGTTTTCCTTCACTTGAAACTGTGACTGATTTTACCAACACAAGTGTGAGAAATAATTTAAATAATTTTCTGTGTAGCGAAGCTGTTGACTGCTGTGTTTCCCTTGTTGACATTCGATTGCCTGAAAGCATAATGGTGATGAGTGTCTCAGTTGACAAGAGCGCAGAATTATCACCTCAGGTTCAGGATTCAATATCAGCAAGGATCAACAAGCAAAATGTCCTATTTAAGTAAATGACAGTATGCTGCTCTGTATGAAAGCATTCCATCCTGTCCACTGATAAAGATTATATGTAAATGAACCACAGTAACAGCCATTGCTCACAGATTACTGAATAATACCTGATGTTGAAATTTGTATCTTATTTTAAAACTCTCATGAAATAAAATTAACAAACATTGTAGGGGAAAACTAGAAAGATGCCACTCCTGCATGCAGTTCTCAAGGTTTGCCATTTCCATGTCAAATTACTGACCAAAGTTTAATTTAGTCAATTCTTGATTTTCATGCTTTTAATTGAAGGTGTTGTTTTTTTGTTAATATATTCAAACATGAAGTTTTAGGGTAAGGGTTAAGTTGTGTTAAATCCATTCATACGTTTTTGAGATATCCTGCTAATAACAAACAGAAGGAATGGGGCAAAAACACAACTCCCTGTCTAACTCTAACTAACTATTAATCATTCAAGTCACCTTCCAAAGGATCAGCCTGGCACAGAGACACTCTGAGTCTGAGCCCTGTTGAGAAAAGGGGCGGTGTTACGCTGAGACCACAGTGCTACACGGCTCACTATGCCTTTACACCTAGTTTCTCCACTCTGGTGTCCATAACAAGTTCTGTCCCTCAGTGTGAATGCAGTGGGGTGTGAGAAGTCAGCCTCGCTTACCTGCATGTCTGTGAAAACTACCTGTCTAGGGGGGATTTTGTTGGGTTACTTGCAGAGTTTCCTGTTAAACTTCCCGATGTCTCGACCAGCCACCTCGGGCTCTGGCGCAGGCCTCTGGGCGTCCCCTTGCTGCCTCACGTCGGGCTCCGAGCTCGGCTAACTCAGATGTTGTTGTGATTCATTAGTTCGGTTTCAAAATAAAGATACAAGTGAAAACAAAAATGTGCAAAGTGGGCTGTGCAGCTAAGTCCATGACCTGTCTCTATTACCTCCATGCAATATCATTTTAACCCATGGTTTAACATGATTTGTCTTAATTGACTTTGCACTGGCACTGACTGTGTGGAGCTGACAGGTAATTTGAACTCTTTTCATGGCACCACCACATAATGTGATATTAAGCAAGTCGTGGTATTTTTCATATATTTTTGGGGAATCAAGCTGCAATAGAGCTAAACATATGAAGAAAGTGATCAAGCATGTTTGAAATGTACTGATGGCTTGTTAGCGTGTTGGAACATGATTCTTACTGCAATGAATCGGAAGGAAAATCTTTGATGATAACCTGTTTCTGTTCTCACAGTCAGTGCTGTGTAGGTTCTTGCTGCTGTCATCACCTAAGGCACACCTGTGGTTCCTCTGAGGATGCTGACTGCTCCAGCTGTTTGTGGCTCTCAATGACACTTCAGTTTGAGCGTGGCCAGATGGTTTCACAAGTCAAACAACAGAAAAGTTGCAAGATGATATCCTGGCACAGCCAGGATACCAAAGGATCCCTGACAAACATCCTGCCAAAAAGCATTCTACAAATAAGAACACTTCTCATCAGAACTATTTGTTCTGAAAATCAAATGCAGATCCTTGCTTATCACAGAGCAATCCCTCTAGAGGCCTGAAGAGTATTTGAACAAGCCCTTGTGTCCTTGTCTATGCTGATATACTGTATTCATAGCTTGGTACAGCACTTAGTACAGTAGCTTGCTCCACTGTCTTTAGCATCATAGCCCACACAGCCAGAATTTAGAATCAAAGCGGCTCAAGGTCAACTTGAGCCAGATAATAATATTCCTTCAGGCAATACTGCCTGTGTTTTGCTTTAGAATACTTATTTTCATTGAAAGACCACAATGGGTCAAATAGTATTTTCAAAAATATCCAGGCATTTGTCTTAATCTTCACAGAGTACCAGATTGGTGGGTTTGTCATATCAGGACAATTGAGGTCACTCACAGAGAGTAATACTGTCCTGTGAGTGCCACAAGATTAAACCCTTCATACAGTATTTGGCACATGAGTACACAAGGCAAACCGTAAAACACTATTTGCAAATACTGTCTGACCTTTTATATCATGGTCATCTTCTCTTTCTACAACAACAGTCCTGTTACTGTATGACTTGGGCTAATTTTCATCGTAAAAAGAAGGGACTTTGCCCCATATAGCTACTTTAAATCGATTTATGTTCACACTGTAGTCATATTTGTTCACGTCACATTGTTGTGGTGTTATATTCAGTAAATGAAGAGAGGTGAAGAAGTCTATTCCAACAAAAATGTGGAAAACTTTATTTAATTTCTTTTGCCATTCTTAGCGTGAATATTTTCACGATCATCCTCTGCAGTTTAAAACTTTCATGTGAATTATTGAAGCATTCTGTAGGAATGAAGGGGCTTTTTCGAAAACATATGGGGAAGGACATGCAAAGGAGAGACGTGATGCTGGGGAGGGGAAAGCAAACCAAACCAAACTTTGTTATTATTAATTTATCTGATTCTTACTGCCCAAAGATTTAAAAGGAACATGGAATGAAAACCACTCCAGTCGTTTTTCTCTCCAACCCAATATTCTTATTTATTCATCTCTCTCTCTCCCACTCTATCGCTCTCTCAGTTTTTCTCCTACTTGTGTATTCAAGACATGTATAGACAGCGAGAAAATGTTTGCAGCTCATGGATTTTGCACAGTTCAACATAGCACTGAGCCAGCTTTGATACTTTAATACATGTGGGCTTTACGGTTGCAAATAGGCAGGGCTGTGAATGCACTCAAAAACATGTGAAAAACTAAACTGTTTATAGTGCTTAACCCCTCTTTGCAGGAGCAACAAATGTGTGCTCCTTGAGACTTGAGACACAAACACACACACACACACACACACACACACAATTCAATCAACAATAAATCAAAACTGACGTGTCCTTGCTCCTCGAGGAAACACTAAACTCTTGCTTAAACCTAAATTTCTACTCTGCTATTTCACATTCCTAGTGTGTGGGTTCACGCGTACGTGCACCAGCATGAAATTCCACCACATGAAGCACGGGGCAGTGGCAACAGTGCTTACCGTCTATTTCCCTGATCATTTTAGCCACTAAACAGCCTTCCTGCAGCTTGGTTAGCCCCTGTAGGAGAGAGCCCATCAGCACTTGGTCAACACTTGGAAGATAGCTCTCAGGAAGGCAGCCACTCCGTTTTCAGCTGGCGTCTTGAATCAGAGCTGTATAGCAGCTTTTCAATTCGGACAAGTGTTTGTTTGGCTTGGCACGGCCTTCGATGCCCCCCGGTAGGCCTTTTCCACCGCAGCCATCTCGATATGAATAGCAGGGTCAACACAGGGGTTACGGATGACATTACTGTAGTGTTCAGTTTAGTTCTAACAGAGCCAGGGCCCTGCTGTTGTGCATGCTGACTCATTCGAAATACTCTGGTACACTTAAATAACATCATTAGTAATGCCTGTGTTTACCCTGCTATTTCATGTCAAAATGGCTGCCGTGGAAAAGGTCTATTATTGTACCTAACTCAAGATGGTAAACTGAAAGTGAAAAAGCTGTGAATTCTGTCATCCATCACTGAATACATCCCTCCATATGTGTACACACAAGCAAACTCAAAGCAAATGATAAATTAGATGACGTTACAGCATCCCTGAGTCCAGTTAGCCAGCCAGACACAGCTGCCTCGAGCTGTACCGACCTCACAGACGGACGATCTCAGGACATTCAGTATTCTTGGCTGACACTGCACGAGCGGTCTGGCAACAAGTGACCAGGTACGCTGTCAGCCTGCAGAACCACAATTTTCACAATTCAACAGACAAAACTGTGACAGGGAGCTCCTTACTTGTTTCTCACTGCTCCTTTAACCTGTCCCTGCAGGAAGTCGGGGATAGGTAACAGCTCCTCCCACCACCAATCTTTCACATACTGCCTGCAGTGTGTGAAGGCAGCTCATGTGTTTGGTAGACGTCTCTTTATTCTCTCCCGTGATTGCCATGTATTGGCGGTCTTCCTGTTTTCTCCCAGTTTAATGTAGGCTGAAGTGCAGCTCTATCTCTCTCCCCTTTCTCTCTCTGGTAGCTTGTCCTGGTTTTGAGCTCACTTCAGGTAGTAGGCTGAGTGGATGCTGGCTTGTGCACCACTCAGCTACTTTGGGTGGTAATATCTGAATCAGCTCTTGGTAAGTAGGGTAAGGTATCCTTTTCACTTTACTGAAGTGTTTTTTTTGTTGTTGTTGTTGTTGTTGTTGTTGTTGTTGCCAGTCCTTGCCACTTCTATTTTGCTTTTTTTTTTTTTTTTTGCTATCATTGTGAATTACCTTGATTTGTCTTGATTGAGTCCTGAAGGGGTGTCACTGCGGTAGGGGGTTTGCATGTAGTTACCCTTAGTGAGCCCCTTCCTCTGTATGCAGTGAGTATGCACACTAAGCAGTGTGTATTTGCTCTCCTGAGTGCACATTTTTTGTAGCGTACCTGCCTTAAGCTGCATTCGTCCCCATGTGGCCTTATTCAGTACACTCTCGCTTGGAGTAATGTCTAGATCTTAAACTGGATATACTATTGTAAATATCTTGTATCTTTGTATAATAAAACTGTATAATATATGTTACCATTGCTTGTTGCGTTGGCTTAATTCATTATTAACCAATACTATCCCCCTGCAGCTCCTTCTAGTTTCTTAAAATATGTTTTTGTGGTGAAATCACGTCTCTGTCCTCCTTTAGTAAATGTACCTGTGTGTATGAAAGTGAGTATTTAAGGTGTCTCAAATATTTCCTTGGGCGCAATCCCCAGAGCGGTGTCAGGAATTAAACTGTCTCCTTACCGCACATCATAGTATAGTCATATGTACTGTCATCTTTGAATTCATTTGAGAGAAGACAAAAAATTACCAGATACTATAAGTCTCCTTGTTGCTTTTAATTGTCATTGCATGCAGTGAGTATGACAGAATGAGCCTGAAACAGCTGGACCAAAGCAAAGTTTGTAACTGTACTCTATTGTATTGTGTCACACAATTGGCAACTCGGGTAACCATCAAGAAAATACCAGTTTCCACATCGACCACCTTCACACTGCCCTGGTTCTTGGCTATCCATGGTTAAAACTGCACAGCCCACAGGTTCACTGGTCTGATGGTCAGCTCCAGATTTATCATTGGTTCCTCAGGTTATCAGTATTCAGCAACTCAGTGCTGGAAGGATCCACTCCATCATGTGTGACTTTGTGTGGTTTTAAGGGTCAAAATGTCAAAGTTAATCACGTGCATTAATGCGTTAACTTAGGGCTGCCAAAGTTAACAGGTTACCGCAGGTGATTAATTTAATGCATTATGAAATAACTAACGCAAATTAATGCAATATTCAAGCATGAATCACTTTTGATCCTTAACCCCATTTGAAGCCACACCAGTAACACACAAAATGAATGACAAGACAACATGTGGCCCACTGGACGTCAAGTTTTCTTTCAAGAAGCGTCCCGATGGATCTCTGGACAGAAATAAAGTCATATGGAAATACTGCAACACTGAAATGCCATTCTATTGGAGCACATCAAATTTAACATATCTAAATGCCAAATGTGTTTTTGCTAAAGCTTCTAGTGATCCTAGCAGTGTGATGAGCGGTGGTGCTCTTCAAACCACAGTTGTGTAGTGTGTAAGGTGCAAATCTGTCAGCGCAGCAAAACTGACAGATGCACTAGCTAAATGGATTGCCATGGACTGTCGGTCCATCAGCGTTGTTGATGACAAGTGGGCTGGAAAACATCAAACAGATTGCATCAGGGAATCCATCATATAAACCCCCTTGAAGAGCAGCAATTGTTTCCTTAACACACGATGCAACAGCGAAAGGGGGACCAGAAAAATTTAAACGTGATAAATCGAGATTAATCCATGATTACTTTGTGATTAATGTGATTTTAGAAAGAAATTGTTTTGTCTGTAAGAGTATTCCTTTTGGGTTTTTTTTACCTCAATAAATAAAGCACATAAGTTGGGGTTGAGTGTCAAGGAACTTATTAGAAGTAAACAAATAAGCGACAAGTCTCCTTCGACACAGCCATGATGATGCTCCTCATAGCCTGTGTGAGCTCAGTCGTTATCGTAAAACATGACACTGAGCACAGGGTATATTAAAACATTTACTCTCCTGTGTGCTCTCAAGTGAATGGCTGCTGGATCAATACAATCTCGGTAGAGCACATTTTACCTGTCAAGGTTTTATGAGTGTCATCACTTGACTGATAATTTGCTGGAGGTGAGGGAATCCCAGGAGAAGCGAGCGAGAGAGAGCATCTCCTGCCTCACAAAATACAATTGTGTATCGTGTTTATATGGGAATGTGATTCTTGGTCAATTGAAGGTATTCTGTCTGGGATAATATTCTCAGTGCTCTGACCAAGCTAAAACACCAGCTTTATTGCATACGCTCTTTCAAAATGACACTTTTGTGCAGCCTCCACACTGCAGTGCTAAGCGGTCTAGAAAACAAGGCTTCTCACTTTTACAGATACAGGATCACAGATATGATTTATTTGATTAAATACCATCAGTCATTACATATTGCACAGTATCCATGGACTGCGGCTACTACGCTGGTGTAAATACACCCAAAAGAGGAGCAAACAACGTGTGACCTCTGACTGGGAATGCTGCCATGGTGTCTTTGTTAAGTGATGATAATGGATGATGAAATTTTGACCTGTGAAGAGAGAGGATGAGGGGATTGTCTGAAATCAGGACAAGGGGAGCAGGCAGAATGTGTGTGCAGTGGATTATGGGTCCAGGTGGGAACGTGCAGAGAGATCACATGGGAATGTGGAGGGAGGGGAAGGGAAAGAGACTGATATGACAATAAATGTGAAGAGCAGGGCAATGAGAAGAGAGCGGCATGGTTTTGAAGACTAAACAGAGAAAAGGAAAGACATAGCATGCCAGTCCACAAAACCTAAAAGTGGCTTGTTTCAAATCCTGAAGCACTGAAAAGGTGTGTAACAAAGCTGGGCCAATAAGGTTAGCATCTTGAGGTTGCCGTGCCCAGCAGATGTCAAAGAGTCCTGCAGTGACACAGAGTGTCCCAGCTGCTCCGGGACGTCCATATGGCCCAGACTAATCACTCGGTTCTGCGCGGTCCGGTTTACACTGTGTCCAGGTCTGAAGTTCCCTGATTGACAACAGGCCAAAGCCTCCCTGTTGCTCCAGATGGTGGACCTCAAACTCCCGAGACAGACTAGTTGATTATTCTGCTTGGCAGGCAAACTGAAGATACAGAAACAGGGACAAGCATTGCTAGGCATGCGTGTGTGTGGGTGTGTTAACGTGCCTTCACCTCTGTCAGTGTCCGGGTCTCTATATTGCCTGCAGCCATGACCACTGGAATTTAAATTTTCCTCTGTTTGCATATACATATATTATCAAACATTTTAATGAAGGCATTGCTCAAATTACAATTTATTTGAGTAATTAATATTATTGTTATAACCTTTATTTAACCAGGAGAGGCTCACTGAGGTTAAAAATCTCTTTTACCAGAGCATCCTGGCCAAGAAAGGCAGCAGCACAGATTACAGGTTTTGCAGGCATACAAGAACATATAACAAGTTACAATAAAAATAAAAAATAAATTGCAGAATCATAAAATACCAAAAATATTCATCAGCCATCATCACAAGTCATCAGCATCACGGATCATGGAGAGGAATTATGAATTAGTCAGAACATCTGCAGTCAGACGTGCCTGCCTCCAAATCATTAAGCGTTACTTTTAATGTACCTAGAGAGACCAGCTCCCGAAGACTCAAAATAACCCGACTCTCCTGGAGCTGCTACACCTCCATTCACTGTACATGAAGAGCCATTTCACTTTCAACATCTCCACCCTTTTTCACAGGCAGCTGCATAACACACCACAAGTGGACTTGGTGTTGACTGGCATCCCTGGAGCGCCCCAGTGGCTCACCACGCACGGTGTGTACCACATATCAACAGCAGCAACAATAATACATTTTATTTATAGAGCACTTTCCAAACAATAGGCAATAAGCAATAATATGCTTACCAAGGTGAGAAACAATAGCAACAGAACAATAACAGCTGCAAGAGCTAAACCTATGCATATACACACAAGTTAAAAACATAAGCAACAAC